>PVLD010028607.1:0-19207 GCA_004027595.1 Dinomys branickii
CTTTGAGTGTAAGCAGTGAGCTTCCCAGGACACCCTTCCGTGATTCAAGGTCATTGCTGAAAGACCTCAAGGTTCCAGTATTTAATTGGCTTCTTAAACTCAAAGTAACTTCATTCATTTTGCTTTCTAAAATCATTCAAAGTTCCATTAGTGAAAATTTATTAAAAGTAATGTTCTTATAATAGTTTCTCAATATAAACTTTTCTTGATATTCCTGAGGTTATAAAAAAGTGGATGTATGTATGTGTGTATATATATATATATATATAATGTTAACTGTAAAATATCAGTATTCACCTGTACTTTCTACTAAAATAAATCCAAAGGAGAAATAGAAAAATAATAAAATCCACAATGTTTATAGCCAGAGGACTACAGAAAAACACTTGTCACATGCTAATTACTTAAACACTTATTAAGTAAAAGAATAAATTAGTGAGAGATCTTGCCAGAGACTTAACTAATGATAAAAGAAACACTAACACAATAAGACTAAAATAGTGTTGACAAAATGTTTAATCATTTATACACAACGTAGAAAGTTTTATTTTTGGTACTTAGATATATTTATATAGATTGCTCCATTAAATTAAATTGTGATATTAATCTTTATAAGCATATTATACTATCAGGGATATTGAAAAGAAGCCTTAGACAGACTTCTGGATAGGAGGACTATTTAGGAGTCACTAGAGGAAAAGATTTAATATCATGTATATGAGATATAAGGATTTATAAGGTGAACTTACAATGGCCAGCTGTAGGGCCAGGAGAGAAAGAATGCAAAAGGGCCATCTGTGTGCTGGAGAGTCAGAGGATCCAGTCAAAAGCCAAAGGCCTGGGGCTCGCTGCAGAGTCCTGTGCAAACCCCTATCAGAAAGCCGAAGGGTCTGCATCTGCATTGGAAGGCTAAGGAGGCTGTGACGCATGACTGAAGAATCTGTGCTGGGAGACTGGACGTGGACATTCAAAGCTGAGGGCAAAGACTGGAGCTCTTCCAAAGAAGCAGAGACAAGACTTCCTTCTTTCTCTTTTTAGTCCATTCAAGCTACAAGCCCATTGGGTAGCACCACCCATACCCAGGGCAGGTCTTCCCTCTTCACTGAGTCCATCATCCAGACACGCCCAGAACCGTGCTAAACTAACCCACTAGGTGTTTCTTATCCAAGCTGGCACCGCAGTTATCTATCGCAGTCTTCATCCTGATGGAGGAAGATAAGGAGGCTTTTCCATCTATCTGCTTCTAAAGAATAAAGGAAGGTAGTGCCGAGGTGTTTTTCCTGGATGTCAAGGATGGATCTACAGTTAGTCAAAAAAAGAAAAAGAAATGCTGCATTCTGCAGAGCCAGAAGATAATCAGTATTATCAGAGTGGAGCCACAAGAGCTGACTTACATTGGCTGTCTAATTTGGTATTAAGTGAACATACATTTTCATTCTCTACCAGGGCAACAAGACTTGCAATTAGGAAGGTGTACTAATGACTCAGGCACGGGTTCATCATAATCTTAACTATGATGAGAGTAGTTGGAATAGAGAAATGTTTACATATGAAATATTTCAAAAGTAAAATCACATGACATTGAATCAGATTGGATGTGGTATTGTTGGAGGTAGGCTGGGAAAGAAGTCTCTTGGATGGTTCCTATGTTTCTGGTTTGAAGCCATGGTTTGGTGTTGATATCACTTACCAAGAAAGGAATTTCTGGCACAGTTCTTCTTTTTTTTTTTTTTCCGGTACCAGGGATTGAACTCAGGACCTTGCTCTTGCCAGGCAAGCGCTTATGCCACTGAGCTATACCCCCAACCCCAGTTCTTATGAGTTCATTTCAGACCTCTTAAATTTGAGGTGTTTTAGACATTCAAAAGGAGATTTAAGCATAGTTAGCTGTGAGAGTCTGAAACACAAACAAATGTCCTCACATGGTCACTGAATTAACACTTTGGAAAATATTGCTTGATGGGGTACCAGGAGAGGTGGAAGGCAAGAGAAGGAAAGGTAGCTTCCAAGGTCATGAAGGGCCTGGTGAAAGCTTCTCAGTTGTAAAATATTAACATGGCCGAAACACAAAGGGAAGACTCCATTCAAAGGCTGCCTTCCATTTGTAACAACTGTGACATCATCTGTCCTACTAACCTGTTCTGAACGTCCGTTTCACTCACTGTTGTGTTTATCTTTTATTCCTCTCTCTCTAAAATAAAAAGCCAGCCTTATATATTTTAAGGCTCTTTAGTGTTTTATCAAAGTTTGGGGTAATTAAAATATTAACAACAAACAGAAATCTTCGTACATGCCTGGTACATGAGAGCAGGAAAGGCTGGAAGGAATGAGGGCCAGCAAACAGGGAATGGAATTAGCCTTATGTGATTATTGAGCTCCTTGTTTTCAGCAAGACACAAAGGGATCCAAGAAGAATAGATAAGGGTGGGATTATGCTTACTGTCAGGGAAGATGAAAATGTTGGCACTGGATGGCCTCTATTTCTTCTGTACGGTGGAAAGTGAAGCTAAAGCACTGATGGGATTGGAGGTTTGAGATGAGTGGAAACGTTTGGAAATAGTTACTGTAGAGTAAGGCAGTATGTTAACAAAGAATGGTCACAGGCTTGATACTTATTGATTCCTGATTGGATTTTATTCAAATCATCCTCTAAACAGTCAAAGGCTGCTAAGAAAATACAGAGTGTGTTTAAATAAAAGATTATTGCAGTAAAAGATACATTGCCATTAATCCCTTTCAAAATATCCTCATCACTTCAAACACACCTGTCCGTTTCATTCATGTCACTTCCTGAAACAACTCCAGAAGTCCTTTTTCATGAGTGTCTTTGCAAAGTATGGTAAAAAATATATAGTAGTGATATATATATATGCCATTGCTAAGTGTCATGCAACAGAAAGACAGGTTGTAAAGACATGGTAGTGTATACACATCCCTCTTATTCACCTTGGCTGGTACTGTTTGACTTCTGGCTCCTACCCAAAGTCAAAATGACCATAAAAGGTACATGTTTTGAATGAACTCAGGTCATAAAGGTACTCACTGGAACACAACTGAAGACATTTATGAAAGGAGTTCTAGAACTGCTTCAGCAAGTGACAAGAACGATAGAATACTTGTGTTGGACGTGAGTATTTTGAGGGGAATTAATGGCAATGCATCTTTTACTGTAATAAATTTTTTAAAAATTTAAATATGCACCACAACTCTCATCACACCTCTTATGATAACTGCCTACCCTGTCATTCTGGCACATTATCAAATACCAAAAAATGATGGGATCAATTGACTCCTCCTAAATTACCCCACGTACAAATATTCACAATATACAAGCACACCTAGAAATGTGCAGCTGAGGTGCTTTTCCTTTTCTTGGTACAATTTTTATTATGAGGCTGTTTCAGTCTCCCTCCAAGGTGTGGAAATTTCCGCAGACGATTCACGCCTTCCTTAAAAGTTTTCTCCTCGATGCTCCGCTCAGATAGATTATAACACCAAGGTTTCAGCAGCGACCTCTGCCTCCCTCTCAAACCTGCAGTCATCTTCACCCTTTGGTCACAATTTGATTTGGAAATGTTATTAGCCTTGTAACTGTAGCATAACAATTGATTTGGTGCGATTGCTTTGAAGTATAAAAGTCAATGCCATATTACTATTCCAATTGGTAGAATTCTGGCCAGTTAAGGAAGTACCTTTTCAAAATATGGGATTAATGGTTTTATAGATTTTACACTGCATCTGTAATGGCTGTCCTCACATTTTTCATAATTATAACTTGCAGTCATTTTTAAGGTATATGTACACTGACCCTATATGTGACTCAGAGTAGACTATAAATTTTACTTTGCATTTTTAATTTGAAAGGAAGTAAAGATGGAAGGAAGGGAAGGATTAGCAGAGAACATCTCCATGTAGCAAACAATATGTCTTGCTTTAGCTATAAATCATGTTGGAGTTGCATTCTTAGTTTTTGCTGAACTAAAATGGATCCTCCATACAAGATGCTTTTTCTTTAAATTATAATTATTCAGTAACTTAGTCATGAAGAGAAGCTAAGTGAATAGATGACATTGTGCCTGGAATGCTCAGAAAAAAAAAAATAGAAGTTCATTTAAAAAATACTTTAGGGGGCATCACATAGAAGCAAACAATAGGATAAAATAACATAGCAATGCTGCTTGGTGTTTTTTAGTAACAGTTCAAGGTAATTTAAGGAAATGTTAGCATACAATAATCTTTACAGCACTGAAAAGCTTACTACCTAAAAATGACACTCTGCCTTCCTAATTTCAGATTTATTCTGTAGCCTCTAGTTGGTGTCCAATAATAAATATCTGCTCAAGGAGATAATTTTGTGATGTAAAAACTGTACCTCCTAACAGTTAATGCTTAAATTTTTTTTTTTACCAATTTTGCATGCTTATATCTGGTAATCTGAACAAATACTTTGAAGATAACAATATGCAGTACAACAATCATTACTGATTTCCTATCATCTTGTTTTGAAATACTGTGTCATTTTTAATGTTTTCTTAAAACCTTTTTATTCTCTTTAAAGGAAAAAAACTGTGCCTCCTCATATAATGTCCTCATTTGGCACTCTTTAAAACTATGTAAGAGTAAAGTTTTTTTTTTTAATAAAATAGATGTCTGAGGAGTTATTTGGGGCAAACCGGTAGCAATAGGGAAAGAGGCTCCGTGTGAAAGCACGGCTGACATGTAGTGTCTTTCACGGCTTTCCAAGTGTGCCAAGATGATGCACTCTGGCAGCTGGAGCACGCTACTCACCTGAGAGTTGTCAATCATTCTCATTTTGAAAGACACAGAATTTATAAATTGTCACCACGTCTTTTGGGTGAGAAAGCAGTGCTCATTAAGAAGAAAAACTGAAACAAATACTCGAATAAACTGAAAATCATAATGCTGCCTAGGTGGGATATGTTCTCATCCTAACATATTCTACACACTGTGCAGCTCATATGCTGTAAAACTTGGAATATGTGAGACAGAGGGGCAAACTGAATGACTCTTTCTGGGCTTTTCAAGTGGAATTCAGCCTAGAGATGAACGATTTGAAGGATGTTTTTTTCCACTTGCAATCCATATAAGATAAATTATTTGTCACTGAGAAGCTCCCATAAATACAGCTATCTAATACCAAAACTGTGACAGCCTTGTAGGCTGTTTCAGTAGTGGAAGCTGGGATTGAACACTGCACTACATTAGAGTAGGTCCCTGGAGGACAGAGAGCTCCACTGGCAGGGCACCGTAAGAGCTCAGTTTGCTTCCTCCTTAAGGCTTTTACAGGGATTCTACATCTCTGGGCCTGCCATTGCTTCTCTTTCTAGAGAAGATCTACATGATGTGAACCTATCCTAGGTAAAGATATGTTTTCACATATTTAGGAAAAGATTTTTACTCCTCATTGAAAACAAAGCAAGTCTCTTACAGACTTAACAAAAACCTTCCAGTTTTTCTGACATTAACCATCTATTATTAGTCTCATAAGAAATAGAGAACTTTGATTTACAAGGATTCATTTTTAAATGCTTGTCTTAGAGCGTGTAAGAGGGTCCATTCTGTCTACATTTATCTTTTCTCTGGGCAAAGCAACTTTAGGGACAAGTAGGTGTTGATAATGGTCTCACCTTCCTTTATCAAACAATGTGGTTGTGACAATGACATCAGAAAGATACATTAAAGCAATTGGTGACAAATAAATAGCTATATGCACTACAGTTACCTATGGCCATTTCTGTTTAGTAAGAATTTTGAACATAGCAAAAAAATGATTTGCCATCTGTTGGAAATACTGCACTGGAAAAACCAGTCCTAGAAACCACACAACATGCTCTATGGGAGATAACCCCACACTGCTAATGTTACAGCACTAGAATTCTTCAGAAAAGTCTTCAATAGGAGAATTCACAAGACTGTTATTAAATGCAATAAAACAAATGAAACCACTTTATCTTGCAATAAATGTATTGAATATTTCACCCCGGAGAGGAAATTTTTGGTTATTATGAAATAATACTTTTAGTTCTTAGGTCACCTCATCACAGTGTTGCTAATAGATTATTAATAATGCTCATTTCTACTGCTATACTGAGGAATGCTTTACTTGCTGTTTAATGCTGCTGTTCCCCCAAAGTGGTGAATCTTTCTATGATCAGAAAGAGCTAAGGAAATTGTGGTAGAAGTGATAAGAAGAAAAAATTTTTAAAACACAGCAAATATGATTATTTAAAAGTATGTATTATTGTGAAAGTTCTTCTTGCATTTACAAGATGAATATATGACCAAATTGTTTCTATCTGTTATGGTTGATACACTGTGTCAACTTGAGAAGTCTAGAGGCTTCACTATTCCAGCAGTTCTACATCCTAGGGTGCAAAGGACATGTCCTTACCTCTAGAATGCTGTTTATTGTGTCAGCTTGAGCAGTTTAGAAGTTTAGCTAAATGACTCAGCAGAGGGCCAGGCTCCTTACCTTGTAAATGTCCTGAACTTCTGCAACAGGAGGGCAAGGAGATCATGTGAGTGCTACACCCACCAGAGGGCAGGTAGCCTGCATACAAGGGAGGAAAACAGGCTTGTTCTCCCCCTTTTTGCTCTTCCTGCTTTTGCTGTCTTCCACTACCACGAACTATGTCCCCTCTGCCATGTACCACTCTGTTGTGAAGCCAGCTGATTATGGACTAAAACCTCCATAGACTGTGAGCTAAATAAACCTTTCCTTTCTTAATTTTGGGTGTCAGGTATATTGTCCCAGCAATGACAAAAAAGAGTAACTAAGACACTATCTGATGCTAGAGATACAACAGGCAACCCTAATGTCATGTGTATATCACACACACACACACACACACACACACACACACACACACCACCATGTAAGTCCATAATTCACATATAGCCACTCATTTCACAACGAAACTATCTATAACAAGATGTTTTGTTGGCATCTTGTGTGTACAATTTTGCCACTGGCTTAAACATGTCTGTAGTTCTGGAAATTATATCTACTTTAGATTAACTTTGGGAATAAATGAGAACAGAATGCTTCCTTCAAAAGCTTTCAAAATGAAGAAGAAAGTAAGTCCAGCTAAAGGCTCTATATAACCAGTCCTAAGGATGAAATTTTCAGAAAGTCCACAAGCCTAAAACCCTGGAGAGAGAAGCAGCTAATGTTTGCCAAGAGGAAGGAGAGATCCAGGCCAACAGAGGGCTGGCATGGGGGACACGAATGCGAGATCCTGGGGAAGAACAAGGTGAAAACAAAGGACGCTTCTGAAAGAAGTCACAGCAGAGAATATTCTCGCACTAATTGTAGCCATCATTCTATATTTTATGTGTATGGACATTAGTTCATAAATACTTATGTAAATAAGCTCAGTCTAAAACTTTCTTAGAGGATTAGTTTTGGGGCACTGTTCAGGCAGCCAAAGACTGAGGAAGAATAAACATTGCGTTGTTTGTCTGTTTGCTTTCAGGCCACCATTCCGTAGCTGTGTCCCTGAGACAAAGCTGGTGCCTGAACTCCTCCTACATGGATGACCAAGATGACCTTTCCTGTCTCCTGGTGTCAACCATATCTTAAGGATAAATAGGAAGTTGATTACTTGCAGTCTGCAGTAAGGCCACTTACATGCTAATAAGAAATGGCTTATATCCCAGTAGTGCTCACTGCACTTTGTCTTGACAGATCCATCTTTCAACACTACACATAAGAAGAAAGACAGGTAAGCAGTGTGGCATCACACACCATGGAGGTCTGTGCTTGTGACTCTAAAATAGCTTGCTTTAATTATTCATGGATGATATTTTAGAAAATATGTATCTTTTTATAAATGTGTATAAAAATTGTGATTTTTCCTCCCTCTATATTCAGCTTTAGGTAAAGGGCAGTCTGAAACTTCCATGAATTCTTAATTTCAAATGAAAATGTATATAAATGTTACTTATCTCTAGATGATTATGGGAAGAAGAGAATTAAGGAGGGCTGTTTGGCGTGAGGGGGAATGACTTGTTCATTACACACACAGGCACATGCACACACGCGCGCACATGCACACACACACATATGCACACGTGCACGCACACACACACAGGCACACGCACACACGCGTGCGCACACACACACCACAAGTACCCAAGTGTTACTATCCCTTTATAATAGGGCACAGGTGGAAAGATTACGTTGGGACTAGGATATGACCCCCAGATTGTGCAAGAGGAGTCGGTGGGGTAACCCCAGAGAACTCCTGACTGCGGAAAGGTTCAAGTGGAGCCTGGGCTGGGGCTGTCCAGCAATAGGAAGCTAGACGCGGACCCTGGTGGGAGGGCTGGGAGGCTGCAGTCACTTTGTGACCCCGCAGCCGGGCTGAGCGTCCCTATTGCTAGAGGACCACGGCCGGCTGGAGGAAGGGCCCCCGCCTTTCCCTCTCCACGCGGACCTCGCGCCTCCCCTGGCAGCGGGTGGCTGAGGCAGCGGAGCCTCGCCCACTCCAATCCCCACCCTCTCCATCCTTAGCCATTAAAGAACAGCGGCGCCTGGCACGTTCTAGAAGGACTCGGGACGCGGAAGAGGAAAGGAAGAGGGCGCAGGGGGGCTGGGAGGGCAGCATGCGCCCTCCTGGAGCCGCCTCGGCAGCGCCCACCTTCTGAGCTGCAGCCCCAGCTCGCCATTGTGAGGAGCCCGGTAGCACAGCGGAGCCTCCGGGTCCCGTCCGTGCCGCGATGGGGCACCTGCCCACGAGGACGCGCGGTGGCCGCCGTCTCCTGCCTCTGCTCTGGCTCTTTGTGCTGCTCAAGGTAGGGGATCTCCCAGCACTCGTGCCCCGGCGCTCCCGCGGGCAGCCGCTCTCTGGCGCCCACGCTTCGCGGTGGGGAGTGATGCGCCCCGGGAAGCCTGCGGTGCAGCCGGGCGCACGCTTTGTTGTCCTAGGAGTGCGCGTTCCGGTTAGTGCCGAGGGATGGGACTGAGAATAAGAGAAGTTTGCTTCCTCTGCTTTCTCTCTTTGTGCTCTGTTAGGGCCGCAGAGATCCACATCAAAGGTGAGCTTGTTAGATAGTGCTTTCTTAAACAAAATGAGGTCACTTTCCTTCTGGTCTTCGCAGCGCCCAGCCCCTCTGTAAACTATCACCCTCCCCCAAAAGAGTGCCAGGTTGCTTTGTCTTAGTTTACCTTCTGCTGGAATTACACTCGGGGGGCTGAGATCCCCGGTCACACGTGGACTGCAGGATGGGTCGAGGCGATGATTTTCCTTGAATAGGGAATGAGCTTGAGCCTGACGATCCCCACCCTGCACCCCACCGCCCCTGTCTTTCCTAGACCCTGGGAAATTCCATGTAAAAAGTGTCCAGAATTTCTTCACTATATTTACAGTGAATACTACCTCTAATTTTACTAATGGTAGAAACGGACGTGCAATTTACTTCAGGCCTTTGGAAGGCGGGATTTTACTTTGGGGAAGGGACAGGAATAGATTGTTCTGAAAAAATAAATCGTAGCTTGGTACCTTTAACATGTGTAATTTGGGAGGGAAAAAGAATCCCAGCTAAATGTTTGCTTGAACGTGGTGTGAAGTTACGAAGCGATTAGCTATCATTCAGGACTTCAGTGGGTCTGCCTAAGCTCTGCCGTTTGTCCTTTCTCTCTTCTTCGAAACTCCAAATTGTCGACAGGTGACCAGGAGCTGGCCTTTCAGCACCATTGCGCGAACTCCTCCAGAGATGGATGAAACATTAATGGTTGCAAATGTCTTCTTATTCAGGAGTCACTTTTTGCTTTATGCACCATTAATTATGAATGCCTGACAAGGATCTAGTGGAACAGCACCAAGGAATTAGCATCAGCATTAATTTTCTATTCTCTATAGCTTCATTTATCTTCGTGGAACACAGGGAACAGTATCTCAAGGCGCAACACCAAGAATAGAGAAATAAAATTGTAAATTCCATTTAACATGTTTTAAGGATTTTGTTAAGGTGTAGATAATGATTTTATCTTAAAACCTTACAAATAATGAGTTCAGTCATGTTTTCGCTCTAGGAGGTTGATCTTTGGGACATCACAAATGTATTAGGATTACTAAGTATTTAAAAAAAATTTTTCTATATATCAAACTGCCACCAATGTGCAATCTATACGACATGAAATTATTAATCATTATTATTCATTAATTTATTATTATTAACTTTTAATTGTTATTAATTATGAAATTAAATGAGAAAGTGAGTCACTATAGGTTACTGAGTAACAGCTCTTACATATCCACCGCGTAATGTTGGATTCAGACCTAACCCTGGAACAGCTGCAGGTTGTTGTTTGAGTTCTTCAGAATGGATAAGAACTACAGACATAAGTACGATTGGTTTTGGAGCAGGGCTTGTGCGCTGCAAATAAAATGTAAAAAAAATACACCAAAAGTTTGAAGTCAAAATTCAATAATGGAATGAGAAAATCCAGTCAGTTATGGTATAATGATCATCTTAGCAGCTACAATAAAAGTTAACCCTGATTCACATTGCAACGGCAAGCAGAAACACCCAGGATTTGGAGTCAGATTTATTTTAGGTCCACAGGCACTGATTGTGCTCATTCCCAGAATATCAGGGCCTGATTTCTGGTGGTCTAGGGCTTATATTGGATAAGCAGGAAATACAGAGGCAGAATGGCTTGTCACTTGGGGATTGGTTGTTACAATATGCATCATTGTGACCAGCTATGTAACAGAGCCTAGCCATTTGCAAGAGACAGGAGCAGTGAGATCTGGAACAGTAACTATTACCTAGGCAACTAACTAACTGAAATGTACTGGCTTGGGGAAGGGATTTCCTGCTACAACATGAGTATATTTCCTGACTTTTAAAGGTAAATATCAGTTATGGTAAACTGCATAATATAGTAAATCTATCAGCAGAGCTTGACATCTAAAGAAGTTACTGTAACAAGATAATTTTCTAAGCAAAGGTATTACTTTCTCTTATATAAGTGCAATATTGCTTTAATCTTAATATAAAATATAGAGAGATGATATATTTATATATAAATATACCAAATACAGACTATGTGCCAGTCTTTAAAGTATTTCATATTATTTAATTTAAAGTGGTGTTCAAAGTGATAAATTCCACACATAATGTAACATCTTACATTTTAGAAGGTATTATATTACATGGTGCATTGAACATAGAGTATAATCTTTTTATTATTTGGAAATACTTTGGATTACAAATCTCCTGAATAAGTGCTAGTCAAACAGAGCTAACTATACAGGTGGTGACATGCACATAAAAAACGTACTGTATTAAATACAAATTCTAAACCAAATCTCAATGCTAAAACCTAAAGAAGTATGTGTGTGCTGAGTTAGAAACAAGCCATTCCTCCAACTGCCATTGAGAAATATCCACAGTTTTCATTATGGCTAACAATGTTTTCATATGGATATCCCACACTGGATTCCTCAGGACTGTCAGTCAAACAAATCCAATTTGGGGCATGATTTGTAGTTGTACATTTTCCATGAGTCAGAAATGAGCAGCTGGATATAAGAAGTGAGAAAGTGGGAATGTTTAAATCTCTGACTGGCTAGAACCAGTTTTACTGAGGGAACCTACATGTTATTGACACGGAAAGCTGGGTGCATCTTTCCTCATTCATGGTTTGGTTGTAGCATATTTAGTCATCTCAGATGATCTAATATTGTCCACCATACATTATGAGGCTAATAATCAAAGTTGCAGAAACACAATAATGATGAAAAAATTTTAATTTCATTTCAATATTTATGGTATATCTATAAAATAAGAAACAAAAATGGAACCCTATGAAATGGGAGCCTAACAATCTCGAAGTCTTCCATCTGGGAATGCAAAGAGTACTTACCTAGTGAGTCTTTCTCTTGTGCATTTTCCCATAATTCCCGGTGCCAACAGTGCAACCTTCACCTGTCCTACCCTAACTGACCTCTTCCTGAAAATGGCTTCCTGTCTCAAGTCACTTAATATCAGTACTTTTCAACTAAGGTGGGAGTTGTAAATTATGATAACATTGAAATATGAAGTCTACCTTTCCTGAAATGTTAACTCTTAATGATTAACTGGAATGTTTCCCAAACTGATAAGCTTAGATGGTTTTTTCTTTCTTTCTTTCTTTCTTTCTTTCTTTCTTTCTTTCTTTCTTTCTTCTTTCTTCTTTCTCTTTCTCCTTTCTCTCTCTCTCTCTCTCATCTCTCTCTCTGTCTGTCTTTATTTCTTTCTTTCTTTCTTGATCTCCTCTCTGTATTTCCTTATTTCAAAACTTGCCTGAGATGTCATCAAAGAACTTTAACTTTGAAAGGGATCTTAACATTGTGTTTGTGAAAGAGGTTCATGTTCAATTCTATAAAGCATCAATGTTATGAAACTGGTCATATTGCTCCTTTCCTGGGTGAAATATGCACTTTCATACTCTGTCTTCTTCCCACCTCCTTGGGTTTCTTTCTCCTGTGCATGGGGGAGGAGAAAGGTCTCTCTGTCCTTTACAACATTACAATTCTATACTCAACAGCACTGGCAGATGACCATCATCATCCTTTCCCTCGTCTGGAGGAACTGAGGCTACCTCCCAATGAAGTTTGCTGTCCTTAACTCCAGGTCAACTCACTCCTTTCATAACTGACATTTGTCAAACTTTTAGAGGAACCTTCTTACCTGTGACAACCCCAGGGATTTGAGGAAGTCTCGCTGGCTGTGATTTTACAACTGATTTCATGACAATTCTCCCCATTGTGAACACATGTCTGCTTTGGTTCTTTCTTGTGTGAAAGACTGTTGTCTTGTGAAAAAAAAAGTCACATTATTCTCCTGCCATGCTTTTGCCCCAAAGAACATGCTGGTCCATATGGATAAGTGATGAAAGACAACATAAAATTTGCACTTCATAATGTGTCTAAATATACAACTAAAAAGCATTTCAAATTACAATGTACTGACTCCCAAGTCTTCAGTATAAAATTCCAACTTGAGTTAGGAGGGTTTGCAAAGAATCTGGAGTGTTGGATAAAGTTGGTGCACCTGAACAAAGTACTGTGATTAGCAGCAGAGTGGCTCAATAAACACTTTGGCAATCATGACCACAAATATGTTTTTTTTTTAATTTTGTCCCACTTTGCTGGATTCAGATACAATGTTTGAGTGATATCACATTCTCAGAGACATAGCTCAGTGCCATGGTGAGCGTTGCTGTGAAGCACTTAGTGTTTTCATTTCATTACTCAAGGTGTGTCATAAGTATTTTCAAAGCAAAGAAATGTCTATTGTACTTTTATATCTTCTATTGGACCTAGTATCTAGTGTCAGGGATATGTTAAAAAAATACAATGAAAATGTGCTGCGTTATATAAAGAGCTTTTGACTGAGAAATGTGAGATATTGTAATACTGACTTGTGAATGTATCTTTAAGGAAAACATGAGAGAACTCATTATATGAGTGAAATCATAGTTACAGTGTACTCGTTACACTATAAATAGGAAAAAGTTTACCTGTTAATTAGCATTTGCATCTTTTTAAAACCACATATCAAAATACTGATGAGCTGTCCCCCACCAAAATGTAATGCTTCCAATTGCTCATTTATTCATTGCTGATGCATTTCCGGCTATTTGATGGCACCGAGTAAAAAGTAGCCATTGACTTCTTAGGGGAAATGATTCCCTTACTAGATATGTAACCTACAGCTTCAGTCAGTATCCAGATATGCAGCAGTGCTGTCGGTTTCTCTTTCACATCGCTACTCTAAGCCTACTATCATCCAGAACTGACCATGACTTCTGCGTTCCTAGTGGTAGAAGATGTTCTACTTCTTGTCAGAAATTGTCCTCAAAAGACAACCCCGTTTCTGTTATCCAATGTGGAATAGACCCAGGCTGATGTTTAATCCAGAGCCATAATCCTGTGACTCTAAGAACTTTTCTGTAGTACCCTAAGAAACCCACTGATTTCAACATTTTCTGCTTAAATAAGTGAGTACTTCTTTGTGCAAAAGTGTCATTGATTTCAGGAGCCAAAACAAGGTGGATGTGGCTCATGTAAATAAACAAGAGTCGGATGGAGTGGGATGAAGCATGGTAGGACACAGACCCAACCTGTCACCACCTGCGTAACTACTCCAGCCGGTTCCATATGACTGCTCCTAGCCACTAAGAAGTGTGTGTGTGCAAAAACCTTAAACGTCTCTTATGTAATCTGTGGTCACTAATTCCTCCCAGGGTTTTTCTTTCCTACATTTATTCCAGAGTTGCAGAAGACCAATCTTAACATTTTCTACCACTGCCTGTGGTAATTTCAAGTTGATTTCTGTAAGTTGAACCACATCTTTCTTATTCCTAGTAAAAAAACTCATCCTGGACACATCTAGAATCTAGTTCTCTACCAAAGCGTTCTTCTTTCATTCGACACTGCAGTTGCTTAAAAATCAGTTCCTTTTTCTCGTATATCTTAAAGCCAAATGAACAGAGGATGTTTAAGATAAGGTTAAAGAGACTTCTTGATAAAAGTTTTGCCTCTCCATTTTATCATAACAGAAAAGGGAACAGTTCACATTTGAATCTTATGTGCACTACTACAAACTGATTTTGGACTTCTAAATCGTAGATAACTAACATTCCTACATTCTAAATTTGTTAGTTAAGATACAAAACTTACAAATTTACAGACAGGTTCACTTAGTTTTAATTTATTTTTAGAGGAATATTTTGTTAGAAACCTCTCATGAAATCAACATGAAAGAGAAAAATGATCCATGGAGAATAATCCAGAAACAGAAAAACAAAATTGAAAATAGAACTTCCAACTGGAGAGTTGTATTATAAGTTATAAATATATGATAATTTCTGTAAGAAAATGAATACAGGGAAAATTAAGAAAATAAAAGTTTCATGCAACAAATATACTGCCATACTTCTCTTGTCTCCTAAAAAATGTGTTTCTTATCAAATGTTCTTAGTTTGGTTTTGCATTCTCCCTAAAGAGAAATGCTGTGCATTTGATTTTTTCTGAAAAAGCCATCCCTATCTAAATCTAAATTAAAACCAAATGAAACTGCCTTTAAACTTCATGCCTTTATTAGCAAATTTTAAATATAAGACTGCTATTTATCTAAAATATGAGGTCCAAAATCACTTCATGATAATATCTATATAAGATTCAAATAATGAGTCTTTCTTTTATGCATTGTCTCATTCAGCTGTTTTCAGATAAGTGACACCTGTGTGGTTTGTTCTGGTTTTGTCCTTCTGACCACTGATTTGTTTCAAATGTAGTGATTTGTGTGCAGGTAAGAAAGTACTTTCATGGATCTACCATCCTTTTAATACTGTTCCTTCATTATTACCCCATATCAACCAAATTAACAGCAGAGAAATTTCTGTCCTTGGTTCTCTTTACCCTGAACCACACCAGAGACCAACTGTGGGCTGGTGTCCTGACCCGCATTGTCATTTCCTCTTGATTGTGCCCCCAGAAGATAGTGACTAGCATGTAAAAATTAATTGCCAGAAAATTCCAAATTCCAGGTTCTAGAGAATTCCAAAGTATCCTTTGAATTTTGGTCCTATCTGAAGTTTAGTGCCTAACTTCTTGTACTTAATTTCTAAATTTGGATTTTTACTTTGATTAATTGTAGCATTTCTGCTTTTGGAATCTGGCTTTAATTTTTCTCTAGCTTCTCCTTATTCTTCAGTTTACTTGAAAGAACATCATATAAAAAAAATTGGTGCTGACCAATCTTTTCCCAAAACCGAGAGAGCAACATTGAGAAATTAGTTTTTTTTCTCAATATGGAGACTGTCTTTTGGATTCTAGGATAATGATTTATTGCTCGGTACAATTTAGTCAAACATTTACTGAGCATCTATTATGCATCAGGAATTAAACTAAATACTCCAGGTACAGGAATGGGTGACATTCAGTTGATTCCTGGCAATAACATAATGGGAACATAGTCACAGAAAAAAAAGAAGTATTAATATATGGGTAAGGGGCCCAGTGTGGTGGTGCATGCCTGTAATCCCAGCACTTGGGAGTTGAGGTAGGAAGATTGCTATGAGTTCAAGGCCAGCGTGAGCTACATCATGAGTTCAATGGCAGCCTGAACTGCATAGTGAGACCCTGTCTCAAAAAAATGAATGCATGAATAAATAAGTAAATAAATAAATGTGTTCAGATTTTTAAGTACAGGAAAAAATACATAAGGATTGTAGAAGAAAGGCTTAACTATCTACTGGTTTAGGGTGATGCTGAATTCTACTCTAAAGTCTAAGTATTTTATTTTGCAGTATGGGCAGCAAGTTCAGCCAGCGAATTAACTTTCAGGTTGCCACTAATATGCTAGCATATACGCCTCAGGAGCCTGGATTATCAAGATTTTTAAGTGATTAAAATACAAAAATAAATTAGTTCGAAAAATATTGTCATCTAAATAATTTGGTATTTCACTAGTGAGTTGAAAAGTATGACGTGGTCTCATAACCCACTGACCTACTACCATAGTCTATGACGGTAATGTTAACATGCTGAAGTTTCGGTCCACCGTAATTTTTTCCTACAGCTTTATTTGTAAATCGGAGCCAGAAATAGAGAGGAATTGGGATGAAATTACTTATTCTTTCACAGACATGACTGAAAGAAACGTTTCCCACTACCTCACGAATTTATGTTAAGGAGAATTCAGTCTCGAGAGTACACAAGTAATATTAATAATTCTTTGATGAGTGGGTTATTTTATTAAATTTATTAATTTTCCTTAATGTGAAACCAAAATTTCCAGAAATGCCGGAGAACATATTTACACAAGTCTCTTTTGGTCCCTGGAGTGGCTTCATTAGGAATAATCTAATTACAATATGCCATTTTTTTCTCTAAGATAAACTAGAAATTTCCAACTTAAATCAAGTTGTTGATTAATAAAGTAGCTTCTAGTAACATTGCTGTGGTGTTTCAACTTACCTTGATATTTACCAAGGACTAAATTTTAATCATAAAAACAATAGTGTTCTTACCAAGTACCACGAAGTTGTATTTATAAGTGCCAGTATCAGCAGTAAAAAAAAAACATTTTATTTGAATATATGTAAAATTCTTAGACTTGTTTTAGCAAGAAAAACTGCTTTCTAAAGTTTCTGAATCTTAAATTGATTAATAAGGTGAATAATGAGAGGCTAAGGGAATTATACATTGTCTGTAATGAATTAAACATTGCATCATGTGATACTTCTTCAAAGGATTATAGGGAAAACAGGTAATTACATATTGAAATGCACCAGTACAATAGTGTTGTTTACATATAAATATATGATGAAATATGGCCAAGCTTATTTTGAATTATCATTGGGAATTTTCTCTGCAATTTTCCCTAACCACATTATACTTTTTAATAACTGTCTCAGAAATGACTGTAGGCCTCAGTCAAAATGGTTAGATCCTTGGGATTTGTAATATGGAAATTTTCATATGGTCATAGCCTTGGCAAAATGATTGCAAGGGCTGAGAATTAAATACTTTGGATTCATTCTGAAGGTTTTGTTTTGTTTTGTTGTTTTTAATTAGCAAAATCTGCTCAAACTCAGCCACCCTTTGGGGACCCAAGGTTGCTTCTTTAGATTCCGTTTTTATATATTTGCTACTAATAAGAAACAGCTGTGTTTTAAACCCTTTTTTGCACTTGTATACAATTACCCTGCTAGTTTCAATTGCTTGATTGATGCAACTTCTTTCTTTCCGAAGGTTAATTGAGAACCCAATAGGAATCTTTCTATTGAAATTCTTGTTGCTATGCTTGAGGCCTTCAATTAGCCTTTTTGGTCCATGGCTTCTTAGAATACTGATGGAGGAAATTCTTAGTTGAAATTTAATAAGTCTGAATCAGATGTGCATCTTCTTACACAATAATTTCATCACAACATATTAAGATTTGGGAAACTAATGTATGTTTACCATGCTAAAAATATAAAATGCAACAGACAGAAGAAGAAGGTAGTCATTCCTAAACACTCCATTACAAAAGAAATACCTTCTGGAGACAAATATCCCCAAACATTTTTCGGTATCTGTCTATCTGAGTCTGCAAATTTTTAAAACTATCAAACTGCCCTACTAGACATGCTCTTTTCACTTAAGGGTACTATTTTTTCAAGATCTGAGCATTTTCAGTTTTCTATATTTTATGACATTGTATCATAAGTCTTTGAGTAAGTTTTATGCAGTTCCCACGTGATTTTTTAAATTAAGAACATAGATGATTATCAATACTGATAACAACCATGAATTGTATATAGGAAGTGGTTGAGCAAGAGGATCTTCACCTGTTTGTATACCTTCCATTAGTGTGAATAGTTAAGAATGAATCACAGAGAAAAGCTTTAAGCTACTGCATTGACAGGCATTTATTTATTTTCACAGCCAAGTGCTATGCATAAGAAACTAGAGAATATAGGTTTCACAGCTTTAAGAAAATGACATAGGACTGAATTCTGGCTATGCTCCTTGCTAGCTGTGAGCTCTCCGGCAGTATACTGACCTCATGAAAGGCGGTTACAGTGTCTGCCTCCAGTGGCCAAGTCAGCCGTCTGTCCATCTTCAGTCTGCTTTCCTGCTGTCCAGGGAAGAAAATTCCTTTCACTTTTTGATCCAGATGGTTGGAAGGAGAAATAGTGTCCTTCCATTCAACTGCAATGCCCTAATCGGAGTAATCGGCCACGAGATGACAAGCTGACAAACCCAAGCTCCTTGGTGGACCTCAGCCCTGTGAGCACTGTCTTGGAGACTGGCATGTGAACTAAGCCAGAATAATTAGCTTCTAGCCTTGCAGTTCTTTCCAAACTGCCAGTGGTTATGGAGCTATGACATGAACTCAGACATACAGATATTGGACGTTGTCCTCAACCGTAACACTAACAGGATCAAACATGATAGTAGAACAGAAGGAGGCAAGCACGGCAGAGACGTTGGCTGCACTGCCCTTCATTGCAAGAAGACAACCTCATTTCTCAGAGGCACTCAACAGGTATGGAGAACAATTACAAAGCAGCAATCCACTAAAATTCAATCCCATAAGAGCTAAACTGACATAGCTGTGATGTTTGAGGTCATTAAGTAATCTGAATCTGATATAATTTATCATTCCAACTGGGATCATTATGCCAGGACAGCAGACACAA
>PVLD010028608.1:0-19206 GCA_004027595.1 Dinomys branickii
AGTCTGACTAAATTTACATGTCTGTATATGGGTCCATACATCTACAATTCGAAGATATCAATGGATAAAGCAACAACTACTGTTGAGACCATATCACCTTGTCTATAGATTAGTTGTGATTGTACTATTTTCTATGATAATGGGTATCTGTTTGTCAATATGTTTTTGTACTTTTATGTTTCTAAAATTAAAAAAAAAATCTAGCTAATAAAAAAAAAATAAGAAATAGCTTTAAGTATAAACATGTTTTCTGTTTATATTGAGGACCTACCAGGTGATAATCAGCTCAGCTCTAAATACAGACACAAAGAAAGTATAATAGTGACTGCTATGTTTAGAAATGTTCTATAAACCAATTACGTGTTTCTCTCCATTCTGAGAAAAGATTAAAGAGAGATTTGAAGCCAATCAGAGGAGAAAAATATAAAAAAAAGAATATAATTTTCAGTTGTTCCTAACAAAATATGCTTTAAACTAATTTTAGCCAATGTAGGTTTTACACACAAGGTTTGAAGATACCATAAAGAATAGTCTAAAAAGATGAAGTTTCAGAAAGACCTGCGATGAAACCTGGATTTTTCTCATCGTTTATTTGTACAATGGTAGAAGTAAGGCGCCTAGGGCTCTTTGTAGTTTGCATCTAGAACTCCTCCCAAAGACTCCTGCACTCATAAGCAGGGTTTTGAAGGTGACTGGAGTGTGGTGAATGACCTGGAAAGGGCCACCTCCCTCCATAGTTCCTCTCTTCTCTCTCACTGTTATGGTGACTGCCATGACGTGAGTAGCTCTCATCCATCCAGACTCTTCACCATGATGCCCATAATGCAAGGACTAAGATTTCTAAAACACGAGGCCAAGTGAACTTCTCTTTCCTTAAGTTGCAGTTGATGGGCGGGACTTGGTCTCAGCTATGAGAAAGGGACTAAGGCAATGCTGCTGGCATGAATGCGTGCATCGCAACAGGTACAGTTAAATCAGTGAATAAATGAAGCAATGGTGTGACCGTAGACATAATGGTATTCGCATTACAAATCAACATATTGTTAAACAAAAAACTCGGGAGGAATATACCTAGCCAACAAAACTTCTTCCCAACTGCAATAAAATCTGTATTACAAATGAAATTGGAATCAAGAATGATCCAAGACTAATGCTTACAATCATCTACATACTAGCCTTATTTGTACACTACTGTATTAATCAGCTTCTCTTTGTTAAAACAAAATACCTGACACCTACATCAAGGTTTCAGAGATTTCTCCAGAGCAGGAACATCTTGGCCAAAGGGCAGAGCGGAAGAACGCTCCTCAACTCATGCCTCCCAGGCTGCAGAGAGCTGAGGAAGAGCCTGAGTAAAAGGGTCAGCGGACCAGAGATAGCCCTGGAGGTCGTTGAGCTGCCATCCACTCAGACACACCCAGAAGTGTGCTTCTCTAGGTATCGCTCCTAAGTGTCACTCAGGTCTCCAAGATCACCAGTCACAGACACATATTGGTTAATCCCCTGCATTTATAGTTCACCTTTCCTGGATGAGGCACTGGAGGGGGATTTGGGATATATACAAAAGTTCCAAAGTCTCTGCCATTTAAAAATATGTAAAGTATTTAGAATTCAGTGAGAAGATATAGACTTTAACCCAAAGCAGTTGAAAGTTAATCAAGAGAGGTGTAATATGGTGAGAAAAAAAGAGACAAGATTGTTTTTTTCAATTGCTAACAAATCTTTAGTAAGTACATACATATTATCTATTCCAGTATTAAGATAAACTCTAAACTGAGACTCTTGCAATAGCAGTAAATGCCCCATCCAACTTATTTGCCTACATTTTATTTTAATTTTTTGTTTTTATTAGTAAGTATTTTTAGTAGATAATGATTACATTTTTTGGAGGGAGTTTGTGCATGTGTATAATGTATCTCAATTTTTTTTTAATCTTTTGTACACTGCCTTTTTTTTTTACCAATGTCATATTTCTTTATTTATCTGAATCCTTATTAAGTTAATCATCAAATATATAGCTTAACAAATTGACTAATAGGTCATAAACTAATGATAATTATACTAAGTCAAAGTACACTTTTAGATATGTTGTCCATGCTAGGTTAAAATACCTTTTCTTTCTCTCTCTCTTACCCATCTTTTATTTTTCACTTCACTTATATATTAAATTTTTCATGCAACAGAAGCAATGTAATATTTAAGTTTGTGTGTCTGATATACTTTATTAGCATTAAGGTCTCAAGGTGTATAGATTTTCCTAAAAATGACTCAAGATTATCCTTTTCATAGCAGAGTAGTACTCCATGTGTATAAATTGCCCTACTTTCTTTGCTCATGCATCTATTATGGGCATAGACTGTTCATCAGATTTAGCTATTAATGATACTTCTATAAATGTGAATGTACATACATCTCTCTGGTACAATGTCTTCAACCCTTTGGAACATACCTACAAGGGGAATAGCTTGGTCAAATGGAATTTCTATGTTTGTTTTTTAAGGAATCTCCATACTGATTCCCATAATGGTTATATCAGTTTACATTCTCACCAACAATGAAGAAAGTTTCCTTCTTCCTCAAAGCCACACCAGCATTTGCTATTGGCTGATTTCTTGACAAATGGTCATTCTTTTTGGATGAGGTGGAATGAATTTCATTGTTGATTTAATTCTCTTTTCTCAAATGGCCAACATTTTTGAGTATGTTTTCATGTATTTAATGGCCACTTGTATTTCTTCATCTGAGAAGTGTCTCTTCTTTTCAGATGCTTACTTCTGCTGGATCATTACTTTTGGGAGGTCTAATTGTTTTCAGTTCTTTATATATTCCAGATATGAGTTTTTTGTCTGAGGAATAGCTGGCAATTTTTCCCATTCTGTAGATTTTCTCTTCACTCTGTGATTTCCTTGTTGTGCAAAAGCTTTTAATTTTACGCAATTCTACCTGTTGATTCTTGATATTATTTGTTGTACAACTGGGATTTTGCTCAGAAAGCCTTTGTCTATACCAATGTCTTCAAGTGTTTCACGTAATTTGCCTTCCAGTACATTAAGTATTTGTGTTCTTGTGTTTGATTTTGATTATTTTGATTTTAATTTATTTCATAGTGAGAGATGTGGGTCTCAGTTCAACTTTCAGCATCTGAAAAGCTTGTTTTACCAACACTATTTGTTAAAGAGATTATCTTTACTCCCGCCTCTTTGTCAAACCTAATATAGATGAATCTGCATGGAGCTGTTTTCACATCTGGAATTCTGTTTCACTGATCCTCAAGTCTGTTTTCTTCTGATTTTTTTTTCAATTGCTGACAAATCTTTCATAAGTACAAACATATTATCTATTACAGTATTAAAATAAACTCTAAACTGAGAGTTGCCAATGCCATGCTGTTTTCATCACTGTAGCTTGACTTGGTAGATATTATAGTTTAGGTCTAAACCACCTCCCCCAAATCTCATATTTTGAATGGTGACTGGAGTGCTGGGGTCCTTTGATGATCAGTGGGTACGTATATTGATGAGTTCAGTAGTTCATATACTACTAGGAAGCGTGAATTTTTCAGAAGAGGTGGGTACCTGAAGGTAAGATTTAGGAGGGATTATCATTACCCCATCTGCTCCTTTCTCTCAGCCAAGTCCTCTCACTATGTTCTTTCTGATTTAGAATATGCCACCACGGACTGACCCAGCTAAAGCCATGAGCCAAAATAGAGCTCTCCTCCTTTAGCTTTTGTGTGTTGAGTATTTTGTCCCAAGAGCAGGAAAGTGACTAATATATTAGATTTAAAAAATCTTCACTATCTAGATACTGTTTGAAATTGTGTACTGAATCTATCAGCAAAATCTGGTTGCAGTGTTTTGTTTTGTTTTCCTGACTAAAAGAATAATATCACAAGAATAAAGAGGTTGTGTATCGCTACTCCATATGTATTGGAAGAAAACAGCTTCTGGTCCTTGCACTTTGATCCTAAATGTTTTTCCTATTAACTGGAGTTTATCTCCCCATTGACTCACATTCCCCAAAGTGGACTGTAAGAACCTCCTTCTGTTGGAAAGAGCTGCCACTTAGCTACCAAAAACTCTTAAGAGGATTAAAAAATGTGAAGCCCAAATATTTTATAAATCATCATGTAAATAAATAGCCCTCATTGAAGTGTTGAAGAGGAAAATGTGAATGATGTTTGAGGTGGTTTCTGAGGTACAATAGCTTTGCAAGGACACGCAGAGGCATTTGCTGTGGCCATCTACTGTGCTTGAGTTCCTTGTACTTTTGCATTGCATGCCTTAATTGTGGTCTGTTTTTAAAAAAATTTACATAACAATGAGCAATTAGGGGGGAGTTTAGCCGAATAAACACTTATTTCCCTCAACTGTCTGTCAATATGTATTTCAGTAAAGTAGTATAGTAAAAATTGGACAAGGAGAAAATGTTACTTTCTAAAAACATAACAGAGTTTGTGCAGAAATGTACTTAGGCTGATACATGGTGGAGCTCTGAAAAATAAATAGATACATCTCTTCAGTTGCAAAACCCAAAGCCTGTTATTTTACCAATTCCCTTGTGTTTAGTTAAGGGTTCACATGTTTTTGAAGGCACTCTGGTATAAATTAGAATACTCTCCAGATATTTTGGCTCTGTAAATGGCCAGGCTAAAATTCACTTTTAATGAACCTTATTTTAATGTGAGTCTCTCCTGTCTCCATAAATGACAAGGAACTCATCTGACTTTGTAATGAGTGTTCAGGGGTTTT
The DNA here is from genome assembly GCA_004027595.1 of Dinomys branickii. Classification (NCBI taxonomy): domain Eukaryota; kingdom Metazoa; phylum Chordata; class Mammalia; order Rodentia; family Dinomyidae; genus Dinomys; species Dinomys branickii. The sequence continues at coordinate 4,752 of PVLD010028608.1, forward strand.
ACCATCAACTCTGTCACTTACCCTGCCTCTGAATTTTCCTACAAATTCGTGGTCAGTTTATATGTATTGAATAGGAATAAGGTGAAGAGATTTAGGAGGAATAGAGACCAAATTCACTGGAACATGGACACTGGGTTGAATACCAAAACCTAGTTGTGACAGTTTTCTTACAGAAAATGGAAGACCCAGGGCCAGAGAAAACATAAATAAATACAGAGGATATTGAACAGAATAAATAACCTGAAACTACGAGCTCAGAATCCATGACTGTGAGTTAGTTATAATTCCAGTGTCACTTTCTTGATATTCAGAACCAAAGATTTAAGGAGAGTTGTGTCCAAGGTTTCATAGAACTCAGCTCTAGGATTAATTGGATTAGTATATTTGGAATTGCTTTTGCTTTGTAGACTTACGTACATATGATTCGTGCTCTTCCATACTACCCTCTGAATTATAAAACCCTTGGCATGACTGGGTAGGGTTCGGCATTGCACAACCTTCTATATAAATTTCTACTTTCAAAAGTCCTGATTTACTAAGTATTTGTAAGCTTTTGCCATAGCAAATAGCTAAACTATATCATGGTTTTCTTTGAGTCTTGATAAGACTGTCATTTATTAATTCACTAAAATATGCTGAGCATTAAGTTGTTTGCATGTCACATACATAGCAATTCATGTACCCACCCTGAAAAGCAAGCTTTATTATATCCTTTTATATGTAAGCATAAGGCTTCAGGAGGTTAAGTGGTCTAAGAGCAGAAACCTAATAAATGGAAGAGCTACTAGATTAGAGCCTTGTTAGCCTAATTTCAAAATTCATGCTCTTTTTTCTCAGTTAAAACTCATTTAACCATTTGAAGGTGAAACTCTTGAATAACCTCTTAAGGCAAGAATCAAATGTCTGATGTAATAACCACCTCTCATGGAGTAACCCTCTGGAGGAGCTTCTAGGGAAGTGGAGCTGTTCACTGTTAAAACTCAAAAAGTCAGAGTCAAGCAAAGAAAAGGAAAACACTGCAAAACATTGTATTTGGGAAATGGATGCATGAATCAAATATAATTGATTATATGATTTTTACAGACAATAAAAAGTGACTTGTGATCATAGAAAGACAAATGCATAGAACTGTGTATTGATTTAAATACAAATACACACATTTATAATTAAGAGAAATTATGTAGAGGATGCTATGACTCTGCAGTTTATCTATTACATATGAATTCTAGGTCCTGCATTAAATACTATAGGAATAATTCATCATACTAATTTGACTATCGTAATTACCAAGTAAATAAATTCAAGTGAAAATCACTTTATTGAATCACATCCTTTCCTAGTACCACAATAGGAAAACAGAAATTTCAGATTAATAAATATGTTAGAATTTGAAGGGAGAATACATATACTTTCATTTAAAAAATAACTCTTTACATATCATACGTTAAGCATTTCATGAGATTGACTTATCTCCTCATGAAAATCAACTTTTTTCCTAAAGCTTGCTGTTAAAGAACATAAAGCTGCTACTGTGTAGTCAAAAACTACTCAGGAATATTATGTTAAAAGAGATACTTTTAATGCATTTTTATTTCATCAATTCCATTATTTAACTTGAATTTATGAGTATTAAAAGGAAACTGCAAAACAGATTGTGGAGAAGCCTCAAATTAGTGGGCTTTTTGAAACACACTTGGTTTTACTACCTTGCTATTTCATTTGCTTCCTGCATTTTAGCACTATGTTGTTTTATTTTGTTTTTGAAATGTAATTGCCTATTCAGTAATTTCTAGCACTAGTCAGATTTCTTGGATGACATAAATATTGATTTACTTTGACAGATAAAAGAATCACTATCACAGATATATGCCAGGAAAAACAGAAAAAGAACTGTTGAAAAGTATACTCAAAACTCTTGCGTTTGACCAATTTGCATTTGTTTTTTTTTAATATGCCAACCTTATTATAAAGAAATATAAATATTCCTGAATTGTGGGTGAAATCTGGAAAGACGGCTTTTGTGGAGTTCTCCTTGCCAGCAATTGGGTTAGTGTCACAAGGGCCACCATCGTGGCAAAACCAGCGGAACAAATCGTACAAGCCCGTTGTATTCTTTTGTATTTGATAACAATTAACGTCTCTTAAAAATGAAAAAAAAAGAGAGACAGGTAAAGCATATTCTGGCTTATATGTGAATTTAATTTTAATGTATTCATTTCATAAGTAAGGCTGCAGTATGCCTGGTCAGTAGCTGGGAAGTTGGAGTAGCAAGTAAACAAATTTCTAGAATTCTCTGGTCCTATAGTCCAGTCTTAGCACATTTTTTCAGCCCTATGCAATTCAGATAAAGATGTAGATTCTTTTCAATTCATCCATTTGCTGAGTATGAACAAAGTTTTCTAACCTTGGTATGACTGCGTGGTGAGCTGGTTTATTCTTCTCTCCTGTGCGGTAGAGCAACGCCCTTGCCTTCAGCCCTGTAGATGTCAATAGTATCTACGCAGCACAGTCGAAAATACGTCCAGACATTACCAAATGCTCTCTGTGAGGCAAAATTCTCAGTTGAAATCTATTGATAAAAATTACAGTGTGTTCTTTCAAGACTTTGAATCATATCATATTTTAAAAGCAGGTTACCTACTCAAGTAATTTATGGTCACATAAGAAAATGAGTCTGCTTCTCCAAGAAGGACCATGAACATGTAGCAAAGAGCTAAGGCAAAACTTGAGGAAAGGTTAGGCCACACACTTTGTCCTTTAGCTCAAAGAGTGCTAAAAGGTGTGTCACCATTTTCCATGACAGCTGCCTCTATTATTCCCTACTGTACTTTATTTGCACGTGTTTAACCAACAGCTGAGGACTTTATGAACTTGGCTCACTTACGCGTCACATTGCCATGGCTATGAATTGTCCTTAAACAGATTCTCCATCACATTAGGCACGGATAAGCTCTTCTTTAATGTCAGGCATGCCTATCATTTTATTGCTCCTTATTTTCTTCTAGAATAAGTATGAACATTGAAAAGGGAATTCTACCCAGAGGATTCTGGTTCGGTAATATACCTCCAATAGGCTATATCCAGCTCTTCTTTATATATTTTCGGTTTGTTCATTTTTCTGGTAAGGTTAATGTACATTTGTAGGTTTGTGATCATATAACCAAATTTACAGTGACATTCACAGCAATGACTGCTAAATCAGGGTCCTGTCGATCAGTTCCTCACCCGGGAACTTGCTTGAGAAGCAATGGCTGGTCTCTCTCCCAGAGAAGCTGAGTCAGGTGGTGCGACCAATGATCTGGGTTCTAGCAAATCACCCCAGATGACTCTGAGATACAATGAGGTTTGAGATACAGTGTGTATAAGGTTAAGCTTGAAGACTGGTACTGTTTATCCATTAAATAGAACATGAACATCAAATGCTTTTTAATGCTGACTGTGAGGTAGTCATTGCTTATAAGTCAGAGAGCTTTAGATGATTAACTAAAGGCAAAGAAAATATGCACATTAATAGCATCTCCCTTGTTCATATTCACCCAATCGTTTCTCTTCTCTTCTGCTTCCACAAGACCATACAACTTTTTCCTGTAGCCCTGTAAATTGGCAGTAATTGACAGCATGACTGGGAATTGGGCTGTAATTCCAAGTTTGAAGGAGCCAGTAACAGGGACTCCTGCTTCACTTCTAAAGATGAATGTGAGGTCAGGAGCAAAGAGTAAGAGGGTGAAGGGTTCCCAGGAAACTTGGACCCAGAGCTATTGCCTGCAGCCTTTGCTTTCAGCACACTGAGTTCAGTAGAAGGTCTGCCAAATGAATATACGTCTAAAGGCATTACAGTCATTTTTCTTCTTAACCTACACCTGAATGACCCAGAAAGGCTTATAGCCAATGACAAATTTATCCATGCTGGCTGACAAACTCCAAATGTTCCCATCAAAGGAAGAAAACAGTGCAAGAGACTCTAAGCTTAGCCGGTGCTCCATTTAGCAAATGGCAAATAATTACATCATCCTGGAAATTACAAGCTGTTTCATGCTACTGACATATTGGCAGCAGTAATTGAGGATGTGAGATTTCTTATACTGTCAGGTAAGTCTGTGCTTCTTCCTGTCTACAAAAGCTCCTTGGGCATGGATTACATCTAGGAACAATGTGTGTAAGATCAAATACCATAGTCCTTAGCATTAAGATATTGAATGTCTTATCAAGGAAATCACAAACCAACAGTTATTTAGGAGGGAAGTGTTGTGATTACACACGTGTGAGTTGTCAAAATAAACTTGTATTGGAGTTTTAAAATTTCATGGTATTAGTCCGTGTGCGTAGCGCATAACATTTACGGTCCCTGTGGGGAGCTGGCACAGGTACATAAAATGTCTTAACTCCTTTCCTCCCCTGCTTCCTTTCCCTCCCTCACCCCGTCGCCCACGTTTTCATCCTCTTCTTTTTCCTTATTTTACATTTGCAGTACATAATGTTTACGTTCCTTCTGTGGAGTGTTACTTACGTTGGATTTTTAATCTTTATTTTTAAGAGGCGTAAAGAAATTTATTACACAAACTATTCAAATAAGTTTTAAAGAAAAGTAATCATCAGCAAAAGAGTCTGGGCCCTCAAAAAGGAGAAAGATATATTATAGTCTGGAGCTGAGAATATTTATATGTTTCTGTAGTGGGAATTTGTGGAATTTGTGCCCCTGTAGAAAGTCTGGGCTTGGCTTATGCAGGAGAAAACGATGAAGGCCCACACGATGATAGGAGGGTAACAGTTCATTCTGAAGGTGAAGGGGTTATCCATTTTATAGGAGAAAGGTAAGTGTCCAGCTTATTGTATATCTTTAAGATAGATGACCTAAAGAGTTTTATCTAAAAGCAGTCTCTGGATTCTGTTCCTTTATCTTGAGGTCAATGTTGTGCCCCTTACTTTATCAAATAAACTAAGTTAATTTATAGATTTAAAGCATCTTTAAGGAATTTGCAGTGTATGGGCTGGTGGAAGAAGCCGAATAAGTCCAGGGAGTTTACATTACATCCTGTTTTATCCTTATCCCATCTACCTTGATGTATTTATCAGTGCTTGCATATTTCCTGACTTTTGGTTCAGAGAATGTGAAAAATAATGCCTATAGACTCCCTACTAGGGTTCAAAGTCCAATTCCTACAAACACTTTTCATATCATCCTTCTTGCCACTTCTGCTATATGTGTAGAAATATGGACATTTTTCTATAGAAAATAGAGTCATTTTATTTACAAGTATAGGTACAACCCAAGTAATTGTATCTAGTATGTTTTGCAAGCCTAGAAATAGAAGCTAACTAAGGGAAAGGAGAAAATATGCCATAGTTTAGAATTTGAGCAGCCACTCAAAGGAAGAATCAAGAAAGTAAAATTAGAACAGAGTATCAATCATTCCTCAACATAGAGAAGTGTAAGCATGCTCTCTTTACAGGAAATGATATGCAAAATAGTGGAACTGGATTGTTGAAGAAATGTTTCCATTAAGATCCTGAATGAAACTGGCTAGGAATGAGTAGCTGTAAGATACTTTAAAGGTTGATATCCAATTAAAAGAATTCTTTTTAATTTTCAGAGCAGTTATTAAAACGGTCATCTTCAGGGCTGGGGATACAGTTCAGTGGCATAAGCCTCTGCCTGGCAAACACAAGGTCCTGAGTTCAATCCCCTACAGAGGAAAAAAAAAAAGTCCTCTTCAAATAGTCTACTAGCCTATTCTGTTAGGCCTCAGACATGAAAATGATAGACATTCATTAAAAATAAAGCATAAAAAATGAAATTCATACTCTAGGGAGCAATAAACAAAAACTGGGAGAACTTATTTTGTGTACCACTCTTGCAGCTATGATGTTCACTCTCAAAGAAATAGTCTTTCCTAGTATTTTCCTTATTGGCTTATACACCCCCAGGTCATTTACCCCATGGCCCAATCCAGAAACCTGCGCATCTTCTCTAACTTTATTTTGTTATTCTGCACTTACAACATAATGCTGTTCACTCCACCTCTAAAGCGGCTTCCCTCTGACCCCATCCTTGTCAAAAGCAAGAGCACTTCAGCCGGATATGCTGTCACCTGCTAGCTGCTTTTCTTCTGCATCTTTGTCTCCATCACCCATTCTTTACCAAAAAGTCAAAGCAACCTTTTAAGAGCAAAACATAATTTTACTTCTTAAAACATGTTTGAGGCTTCCAAGTCCCCTCGAATGCAATTCATATAGAGACATGAGGTAACTATGATGCCCGGGATATATAGGTGAGGAAACCATGGCACTTAATAGTTTTATTAAGAACACACCACTGACACGGGGCTGAGCCCAGTCAGTCTACATCTAAATAATTAATCTAATACGTATTCCCTGCCCTGTGGTGTGCTATGTTTACAGTATTGTCACACCAACACGACGGCAAAAAAATTTAACTGTGGGACAACCATATCAAGAGCTTTCATATAAAACATTAATGACGATGATCATAACATCAATGACTCAAATGCACTAAGCACACGTACTGAAGACATATAAACTCCAGGCTCTATGCCATGTTATATCTGATTCCCACAGCAAATCTCATTAATGTACTCTGAATAATAACAATGTAGCATTCTGAGTGAAAATGAAGTATGGAATTAAATATCCTATATTCCATGTGTGCTATCTTTTGTTTGCTAGGTAATTTTGGGTAAAAACTAAAGAATCAAACCTCAGTTTCCATATTCTGTAAAATGAGTTTCCTGATATTCGTTTTGTATAATTGCATTGAAAACAGGAAAGGAGATATTATGAAATGCATGCTATTGAAATAACGACAGCATCATTGCAGTCACTACCTGTAGTTATGTGTTTAGGTGCAATTACTAACCTGGCTTAAATTTATTTTAAGTCACTGGTAACTTTAACGACAATATTTTGTACATCTAAGTGAATGTTCAGAGACCTCGTGGAACAAGTGGAATGTCATGTTGGCCAAATAAAATACGTTATTACTTCTTCAGTATTGCAAATGTAGTGAAATATTTCATGAAGATAATTGATTTCAACATTTTTGTAGTTCATTATTATCAGAGTTGAATCGGGGAGGGGGGGTCACTAGGAAATGAAAAGGTGGGTAGATGAATAGATGTATAGATAGGTTGATCGGAAGATAAACATTTGATTAAAGGATCTGACTTTATACAGTTGAAATGAGTTGGCTGGTAGTCACTGAAAGGCTGTAATGCAGTGAGGGCAAAACTCTCCTAGCTTTCAGCAATAACACACAGCCCTCTACAGCATCTATGCCCCGTGATTTCCACCACTGATGCTGGAACTTGAAGTCCACTAGAAAGAAATTTGGGAATGTGGCTACATAAGAAGAGATATTTAAGAAATTCTAGAGCCCTAATATCTGGAAAATTTAGCTAGATCTATAGACAAAAAGCAATAAATTGCATTCCTTACATTATTGCCTTTGAAATTGATGGCATAGCAGTCCTATAGAATGTGAGTCCCCTTGCTATGGGACTAAATAAAACACCAGAGGCAGGAAAGAGAAGGTGCATCTAAGGGAAAGTGCCTCAGGTCCTGCTGCACCTCACTGATTAACTGCATCATCATGCCAGCAACAGCATGTGTAAAATACAGCACACTGACTGCTTCATGTCTTCCATCTAACTCCTCTAATCCTCTACCCTAACTCCTTTTGGTCTGCCCTAAGTGGAGGTATAGGGAAGAGGATTCTGGGAAATGCAGTTTAGCATGGTGAGTATGGCGCGGTGCAGCACCTACCTGCCATTAACTTGGTGCCCACACATGTCACCTTACATTAAACTTAGCCTGCAAGTTAAGATAATGACGAAGCCAAATTCTCACTCAACATGACATAGCTTTCTTAAGTGTGATGAAACATAATTTCACTTTTTTCCATATAAATTTCCTTTTCATCATTAGATAGTGTTTCATCTTCTTTTCATATATTAAGTTCGATTTATTACAGCTTAAGTGCTGCTTGGTAAATCCAATGAATAACAATCCATGTTATGTTTTACCAGGAAATCAGACAGAAAAGTGAAACCAAAATACCAGGTTGATCCAGGTACAGATATATTCAGCTCAAAATGGAAAGGAAACACTCATCTTTACTATTATGATTGTTTTCACAATGGGTTCTGTGGTTGTACTTTGTATGTAAATTAACTTCTTCCCCTACATTTCACATTCCCTTTCACTCAGCTACCATCTCACTGGTTCATTACTCAGTGAGGTGACACAGCTCCCTTAACAAGGTTCTGGGGCTTTAGCATACCTACCTGAGTTAGGTTGCTAGAGTTTTCCATCTACTTCAATACCAGGCCCTGTGAGTGTCAGGGTATGCTGTGGGAAATCCTCTGAGTGGAAACATTCCCCTTTACCCTTTACCCTCACTGTGTGGCCACCCAACTTCCCCTGTTGATTTAGGTCAGTTGTTCCAACCAACATAACAATGCTCTTCTTTCCCTATTGACTCTAAGGCAGCTCAAGGTGGGCAACTGTCATCTCAACTTTGACTTCCATAGAATCTTTGTTATGTCTCCTCAAAGGGTTCTTCCATTGGAACCAAGACTTTTAGATGAGCAGGACCTAAAGTTGTGGAGAAAGAAAGCAAAAATCTTATTACTACTTTATTAGGGATTATTTCAACCCTTTGATTTCAGGAAATGTGAATCTTTGTTGTCAGAGAAACAATACCATATGCTAATGCAATGTTGGTGTCCCTTTGGTTGGACATCTAAGACATTGAAGGACCTTTGCATCAGGATAACTGCATTAATATGATGGAGAACATGATTGGATCATTAAAATTCTTCATGAGTATAGGTGTATTGCTGCACTTTCTTTTCTGTGAAATAAATTTCTTGGTTAAAAATCAAGCTTTGGGGGAAGATGGCAAACAGGTGAGCAGCAGAGGGAATCTCTCCCAGAGACCAATCCTTTGCGTGCGGGTGCCCGGTCCGCAGATGCAAAATTCCAACTCATCGTGTTGCTCTCCGCGGCCTGAGCATTAAAGGGTCGGCTGGATAAGCTGCGGGGAGAAGCGGGCGGGTCCTGAGAGCTGGGTGCCCGAGGCGATCAGTGCTGCGCTTGGGCCGCAGCTCAGCTGAATCCGCATACAACCGAGAGAGCGATTGCAGCAGGACGGACCCTCCCAGCTCCTGAACCCGATCAGCTCGGAGGCGGCTGTAGCCATGATTTGTTGGAGGCGGCAGAGCAGAGTAAACTCAGAGAACGTGCTACTGGGGCAGATTGCGCCAATCTGGGCAGCGGTCTGGGATCCCACTCAGAGCCCTGCCCCCACAGCCGGCGCCCGGGAACTGTTACAGCTGCGGTCGGCAGCTCCTGCGAGAAAGCCGAGGAGGTGGAAAAGCACCAGGGAGAGCCAGGATCTCCTGCCGGCACGGATCTCGGAAGGGGGGGGGGTGAGTGAACACCGCAGCAGGATTTCTGAGTCGGGAAGAAGCTCGATCCAGGGAGATACATCTGAGCGGCATTCCTGTCTGCACGATCCCAGGGTGAGTTGATTGGGCACCCTGACCAGTTTTTTCTGAGTCAGGAAGAAGCTCCGTCCAGTGAGGGACATCCGAGCAGCTTTACTGACTGCAGGATCCCCGGGTCGGAAGAGCTGGCTGGGCGCCCCCACGGGATTTGTGAGGGAGGAGGAGCTCCACCCAGGGAGGAACACCTGAGTGGCCCCCTGCCTGCAAGGTCCCTGGGGTGGCGAGCTGTTTATGCACCCCAGCCAGGTCTCGGGGTAGGGCGTAGAAGCAGAAATCTCAGCAGACAGCTTAAGGGCCATTCTCCCAAAGAGAAGGAAGCATTGGAGCAGCTTCTGCAGCAGACCTTTGCCTGCTGAACTGCCTGGGGAATTTATAGCTCCACATTTTGAATCTGGTACCCAAAAATGGGAAAACAGAGGAACAAAACACAGTCTCAAAACTCAACCCCACCCAGAACAAGGTTTGAATGTGAGGATACAGGGGAACCAGAAAGCCACATACTGCAAGTTATGAAACAATTGCATCTGAAATGAAACAACTCCAACAGGCCGTAAAAGAGCTTAAAGCAGAAATAAGCTACATACCTGCAATGATCTCTCAGACAAAAAACGAGCTGAAAACAATGATGGAAGAAATGTTCCATACACATAGAGAAGAAATAGAGAAAAGACTAGAAGAAAATAGGAAACAAATGGAAATGTTACAAGAGCAATTTAGGAATGAATTACCAAGAATGAAACAGGTCCAAAGAGAATGCCGGGATTTGAAAACTTACACTGAAAGCTTGCAAAGCCACTTAAATGAAACCGAAGATAGAATTTCAGAACTTGAAGACAGCATGGCAGCTTATGAGCATGAAAGGAAAAATCTCATAATATCATCAAAGACACAAGAAAAGTCAATCCAACAGCTCCAAGATGAGGCAAAACGTAACAATATTCGAGTTATAGGAGTGTGTGAAACAGCAGGAGACCACACAAACGATATAAAAAGAATATTTGCTGAAATAATAGCAGAAAATTTCCCAGACAAGGTAAAAGATAGTGAAGTTCAGTTAATCGACGCATATAGAACCCCAACGATCCATAACCTAAAGAAAAACACACACAGGCATATAATAGTCAAGATCCCAGATATCCAGCCAATGAACACAATATTAAAAGCTGCTAGAGAAATGGAACAGATCAGCTATAAAGGAAAACACATCAGAAACACAGCAGACTTCTCAACGGAAGCCATGAAATCAAGAAGAGCTTGGAGTGAACTATTACAGATTCTGAGACAAAAAAACTTCCAACCCAGAATGATGTATCCTGCAAAACTATCCCTCAAATTCAATGGGGAAATAAAATATTTCCACGACAAAGAACAACTGAAGAACTTCATGAGTGTCAAAACAGCATTGCAAACAGCACTAAAAGATATTCTAGACAGAGAGAAAAGAGACCACAATTCCAAGAACAACAATAGAAATAACTCCCTAAACAGAACAAGCAAGTAAACAGTCAGCAAAAGAAGGAAAACATCAAGTAAATAACATGACTAGAATAAGCCAACATATAACCTTGATAACCATTAATGTAAATGGCCTCAACTCAAAAGTCAACAGGAAAAGATTGGCACAGTGGATTAAGGAACACAATCCAACGATATGCTTTTACTCAAAAGGAAATCCACAGGTTGAAAGTTAAAGGTTGGAAAACAATTCTCCATGCAACAGGTCCCCAGAAAAAAGCAGGGGTAGATATTATGTTTGCAAACAATGTACACTTCAAACCAAAAACAATCAAAAGAGATAAAGAAGGCCATTACATACTAGTTAGGGGAAAGCTGCAAGAGGAAGAGGTAACAATCCTAAACATTTATGCACCAAACCATGGAGCACCTAACTTTACAAGTCAAATCTTAACAGACGTAAAAAATCAAATAACTAATAACACTATTTTAATAGGGGACCTAAACACCCCTCTGACGCAAAGAGTGAGGTCAACTGGACAGAAACTCAGCAAAGAAATAACACACCTGAACCAAAAGTGTGAACAAATGGACTTAGTAGATGTATACATAGTGTTCCACCCCACAACATCAGAATACACATTTTTCTCAGCTGCACATGGGTCTTTCTCCAAAATAGACCACATTGTAGCCCATAGAGCATATCTACATAAATGCAAAAGAATTGAAATTATCCTGTGCATACTATCTGATCACAGTGCAATAAAATTGGAAATTAATGACAAAGCGAACCCAAAAACCACATAAACACGTGGAAATTAGACAACAACCTCCTGAATAACCAATGGGTCACACAAGAAGTTAAAGAAGAAATTAAAAATTACCTACAAATAAATGAAAATGCAAGTACAACCTACTGGAATCTGTGGGATGCAATGAAAGCAGTCCTCAGAGGGAAATTTATAGCAATGAAATCATATACAAAGAAAATGGAAAGAGAGCAAATAAATAACCTAATGATACACCTGAAACTCTTAGAAAAAGAGCAACAAGCCAAACCAAGAGCCCAAAGAAGGGAGGAGATTGTAAAACTCAGGCCAGAAATTAATGCAATTGAGATGAAGAAAATTCTACAAAAAATTAGTGAATCAAAGAGTTGGTTCTTCGAAAGAATAAATAAAATTGATAAACCCCTAGCCAACCTTATCAAAAAAAGAAGGGAAAGATCTCAAATTCATGCAATAAGGAATGAAAAGGATGAAGTCACTACAGATCCAAAAGAAATACAAAAGATCATTAATACCTACTTTGAAAATCTGTACTCCCATAGGATAGAAAATACAGAAGAAATGGACACATTCCTAGAAAGGTACAAATTGCCAAAACTGAATCAGGAAGACGAAAAATCCTGAACAACCCAATATCAATTAATGAGATTGAAAACGTCATTAAAAACTTACCAACAAAGAAAAGCACAGGCCCTGATGGATTCACAGCAGAATTCCATAAAACATTTAGAGAAGATCTAATGCCAACACTCCTCAAACTCTTCAATGAAATCGAAAAGGAAGCAACTCCCCAAAACATTTCTGGAGGTAACTATTATACTGATACCAAAACCAGAGAGAGACCCAACCAAGAAAGAGAGCTACAGGCCAATCTCTCTAATGAACATAGATGCAAGGATACTGAACAAAATACTGGCAAATAGATTACAGCGAATCATAAAGAAAATTATACACCACGACCAGGTAAGATTCATTCCAGGAATGCGGGGATGGTTCAATATTCGCAAATCAATTAATGTAATACAATATATTAATACAAAGACAAAAACCACATGATCATCTCAATAGATGCAGAGAAGCCTTTCGATAAAGTCCAACATACATTCATGTTAAAAACCTTAGAAAAAATAGGAATAGATGGCCTATACCTCAATCTGACCAAAGCCATCTACAACAAACCAATAGCCAACATCATACTAAATGGACATAAACTGAAAACTTTCACTTTAAAGTCAGGAACAAGACAAGGATGTCCATTGTTACCACTCCTATTCAACATAGTTCTGGAAGCACTAGCCAGAGCAATCAGATAAGAGAGACAAATAAAAGGAATAAGGATAGGAAAGGAAGAAGTCAAACTATCACTATTTTCAGATGACATGATACTATACATGGAGGACCCCAAAAACTCCACAAGAAAACTCCTGGAATTAATCGACAAATTCAGCAGCATAGCCTGATACAAGTCAACACCCAAAAATCAATAGCATTCCTATACACGAATAACAAACAGACTGAGAGAGAAATTGAGGAAACCATACCCTTTACAATAGCAACCAAGAAATTGAAATACTTAGGAATCAATTTAACAAAGAATGTGAAAGATTTATTCAGTGAAAACTACAATACTCTGATAAAGGAGATTGAAGAGGACTTCAATAAATGGAAAAACATACCCTGCTCATGGTTAGGAAGAACTAACATTGTAAAAATAGCCATACTACCAAAACTATTGTTCAGATTCAATGCAACTGCCATTAAACTACCATTAGCATACCTCACAGATCTAGAGAAAATATGCCTCAAATTCATCTGGAACCAGAAGAGACCCAGAATAGCAAAAGCAATCCTGGGCAATAAGGACAAGTCAGGTGGAAAAACAATCCCTGACCTGAAATTATACTACAAAGCTACTGTAATAAAATCAACCTAGTACTGGCTGAAAAACAGACCTGAGGATCAATGGAACAGACTGGAAGTTGCAACCATAACGAAAAACCCACTCAGCTACCTAATATTTGACAAAGGGGTCAACCAAACCCACTGGAAAAAAGAAGGCCTGTTTAATAAATGGTGCTGGATAAACTGGCTTGCCTCTTGCCGAAAACTGAAAATAGACCCCAGTCTATCACCATGCACCAAACTCAGGTCAGAATGGATCACAGACCTCAACATCAAAACGGAAACTCTAAACCTATTGGAAGAGAAAGTAGGTAAAAATCTTGAAGACATAGGAGTAGGCAGAGTGTTCATGAACAAAAATGAAACTGCAAGGGAAACACTTCAAAGAATCAATAATTGGGACATCATTCTACTGAAAATTTTTTGTACATCTAAAGAAATCACCAGCAAAGTAAAAAGAAAACCCACAAACTGGGAAAAAATCCTAGCTGGCTGTCCCTCAGACAAAGGTCTTCTACCTAGAACATACAAAGCATTAAAAAACATGTACCTGTCCAAATTCAAAGACCCAATCCAGAAATGGGCATCTGAGATGAATACACACTTCTCAGATAAAGAAATACAAATGGCAAATAAACATATAAGAAAATGTTCCACATCCTTAGTCATTCGAGAAATGCAAATAAAAACAACATCGAGATTTCATCTCACCCCAGTAAGACTGGCCAGTATGAAAAAGTCATCCAATAACAGATGCTGGCGAGGCTGTGGAGAAATAGGGACTCT
>PVLD010028609.1:0-19200 GCA_004027595.1 Dinomys branickii
AGCTGGTGGTGTTTATTAAGGAGGTTCGCTCCCTTGCTGCTCACCCGGTCGCCATCTTCCCCGGATCCTCAATTTGTATCTCTTAATGACCGGTGATGTTGAACAGACTCATATCGTGTATGTATTTATCATGTATTTTTTTATTTAAAAAAATGAAAGTACAAAAACATATTAACAGACACCAATTAGCATAAAAAATAGTACAATCACAACTGATCTATAAACAAGGTGACATGGTCTCAACAGTGGTTATTGCTTTATCCATTGATATCTTTGAAGTGTAAATATATGAACCCATACACAGACATGCAAAATTGGTCAGACCATTAATCCTCTGTATTTATTTAACATTTGTATTTCTTCCTCTGAGAATTATGTATTCATCTCAGGTGCCCATTTTGGATTGGAACTTTAAACATGGGGGTTCTGATATTTTTCAATTCTATATGTTCTACATATAAATCCTTTGCCTGAGCGAAAACTGGCTAAAAACTTCCCCACTTTGTTGGTTGTCTTCTCACTCTGTTGGTGATTTCTTTTGCTCTTTTGAATAAGATGAGATTCTAGTTGCTGATTCTTTGTAGTATTTACAATGCAGAGGTTTTGTTCATGAAGTCTTTGCCTATACTTATGTCTTCAAGAGTTCTATCTGTTTTATCTTCCAGCAGATTTAGTACTTCTGTCTTAATATTTAAATTTTTCATCCATTTTGATTTTTTATAAAATAGACTGAATAAAATTGAAGACAGAATATCAGACTTAAAAGACAGTGATCATGAAAGATCTCTTAAAAACAGCAAGGGACCATGAAACACAATCTAACAGCTGCACGATAATGTAAAGAAAAACAACATAAGATAGATCAGAGTCTATGAAAATGCAGGAATCAACACAAATGTCATAGAAAACATTTCCAACCTCAAGCAGTTGATCTTCTAGCAGAGAAAGATTCAACTCACGTGGCTTATTCACAGATTCATGGTGGATCTATCCCTTCTATGGGTCTTTTGTGGTTGGGAAGTAATGCTCAAACTTTGAAAGCTAGGTGATCACATACCAACTTGGAAAAACAAGGCCCTGACTCAGTCTCTTTTAAAACATCTGCTTTGGGTGTGGTGGTGCATGCCTGTAATCCCAGAACTTGGGAGGTTTAGGCAGGAGGGTTGCTGTGAGTTTGAGGACAGCCTGGGCTACATAGTGAGACTGTCTCAAAACACCAAAGAAAGAAAGAAAGAAAGAAAGAAAGATCTCCAATATGTGAAACATCAAAAATCTGATTATTCACTCATTCTCTCATAGTTCCATTTTGGTTTTAAATACAGTTTCTAATTTTAAGCCTTGTCACCAGATGCAGCTGCACAGTTGAAACACATCAAGTCACATGCCACTATAACATCTGACACCAGATGAAGCTCAGTTGTCACTGGCCATACACTGATAGGGTTTGGCATGAGTCTGTAACAATTGATTTATTATGGTCTCTGTGAAGCCAAAACTTTGTTAATGTTATTTTGTATTTTCAGCTGCTCCCCAGTGGTAGTTCCATCTCAGATCATCAGGCATTGTATTCCCCAAGAATCAAACAACCTAGATCCCTCACACCCACAGTTGGTAGTAAGGTCCATCCTCCTATGAAAATTTAATGCTGCTGCTGATGTGGCAGGCGGCAGAGCTCAGGCAGTAATATGAGCGATGGGGAGCAACGTAAATACAGATGCAGCTTTGCTTGCTTCTCCATCACTGACCTGCTGTGTGGCCTGGTCTCTAACAGCACCACTACCAGTACCAGTGGTCAGAACTAGTCCATGGTTCAGGAGTTGGAAACCTCTGGTGTACAGAGTAGGAATCTGGTCACTCAAGATAAAGTATTCAGCAGTAATACACAATTCTTCTAGAAACATGTTTAAAGAATGAGTCAATTAAAAATTTTATGATGATCTGTGCTACAATTTTATTTATAAATGAGAAAAATTGACAATTGCCCAAATATAACACCTATAGGGCATGAATTTTTGTCCACCCGCCACATGGAATATTATGTACCCTTAAATGATTTCACTGAAGATTTTTTGGTGGTATAAAAAAGGAACATAGGGCTGGGGATATAGCTCAGTTGAATAAGCACTTGCCTGGCAAGTGCAAGGTCCTGAGTTCGATCCCCGGTACCACAAAAAAAAAAAAAAAAGGAACATAATTTGTTATCACTATAGTCTTAGTGTTTGTATCTCCCCCAAATTCATATATTGATACCTAATCACCAAGACCATGGGATTAGAAGATAGGACCTTTCGGAGGTGATCAGCTTATAAGGTCCTTTCCCTCAGAAAGGGATTAGTGCCCTTGTGAAAGAGGGCTAACAAAGGTCGTTAGGCCCTTTCACGACATGAAGATGCAGGAAGAAGCAGCCACCTATGAAGCAGAGAGAAAATCTGTTGGGGCTTTGACTTTGGACTTTCAAGCCCTAAAACTATAAGAAATAAATTGCTACTGTTTATAAGCTATCTAGCCCCTGATATTTTTGTTGAAGCAGCTGAACAGGCAAAGACCAGTGTTAAGTGACAAAATTAAGACAGATAAATATACTTTTACTGCACAATATTATGGAATTCTCACTTATTTTTACACGACAGCACCACACCTGGCCTTACCAGCATAGGATTCTCACTTCTCTCAAGGATCCTTTTCAATTCAAGTCCTCCCAGCAGGACCCCTAGGGATGGAACAGACTAGAACATTAAAGACAAACTTTCACCCTAGTTCATCTCAACACTCAAAAAGCTCAATAATTGAACACTTAAAGAAAGTTAGGTATGTTCTGATTCTTCAAGCATTTTGTCAGTTTAATTTTTTCTTCTCACATAAGGTACAAGGTGCCAGGCCTATCTCCCTGAGAATCAAAATGCATCCATCAAATGTAATTTCTCTGGACTTTAGGACAGATAAAAGAATTTCCATGAAACCTTTGTTCAAGTACCAATGACTCTTTACTAAACAATATGACATTCTTATATTGGTAAATATTCCGTAGTAATCAGTTTGACCATGGGTACCCATCCATCACCTATAAGCAAGGGTAACATTATTTCTCATCACTATGTGTATATATGAATTTATACATATATTTATATCCATATAATGATTTGATCCCTTTGTTTGCTGCATATAATCCTATATAATCCTACATGGCCCAGGCTTTACCAATGATACTGAGTATGTGAAGTGTGTGTTGGTAATAACTTGAGTCTACAGTGAATCTCTATTTATGATCTGTTATTCTGGGCAAGATACTGTCTGGTCCTGACTATCAAACATAGCTGGAGTTGCCTGTCTCTAAAGTGAAATTGTACCTCTGCCTATGACTAGTACTCATGTTACTAGAGGAAACAGGATCAAAGGAACCATACTAAGAAAGAGAGGAAAATCAACTAGCAGCATTGAGCGAAGTATGAGGGGTCACTTCTGTCGTCCCCAGTGAGCCACATATTTCATGTTTCCTGTGCTTAGAGTATTTGAGCCGGGGCCCCACAGCAGCCAGCTCAAGTCCTGCTTCTATTTGGCCACATGGAGGCTTTCCACATTTCTTTCATCCTTTTGGTGAATTATAATATCATGAATCTCCATGTCTAGTTTTTGTCAGTGCATGGTGCTTGAATGGCTCTTTATGATTTATTTGTCTTATTTTTAACATTTTTAATTGAGTCTTTCTCTTAGGTACATTATGATTTTAGTTTTTAAAGAGGTATTCAAATATTTCTGCCCCAATCAATTTTTTTTTTTTTTTTGCGGTACTGTGGCTCGAACTCAGGACCCTGCGCTTGCTAGGCAGGCGCTTATTCCACTGAGCTATATCCCCAGCCCCCAATCAATTTTTATTAAACCACTTTAGTTGAAATTTTTCTCAATGAACAATCTGCTCTTTCTCTCAGTCAAGTAAGTGATGGTACTCTCATTTTAACTCAACTTCAAGGCTCTTTCTTATACATTTATAAGCTTTTTATGTGTGAACAGGACTGTCATGCAAAATTTTCCTTCCTTTATTTTTTCTTACCACATATGACAAGGAGATCTTGCCCAGATACTATCTGTTAAGTGTCAGATAGTGAGCTCGCAGTCTGGATAAGTGAGTAGGATGGGCTGTGTAGTTGAAGGCCAGGCCAGTTCACCATGGGTTGACCCACAGTCCTGAACGTGTGGAGGTAAAGGGCATGAGGTTTCTTCTTCTTTACACTGAAGGTCCCTGCGCTCAGGCAGAAGTTCACACAGGACTCTGTGGCGGTAGACAGAGCAAGAGCTCAACCTAGGTTTTTGAGGGGGAGAAGAGTTGCTTCACAGAGAAGGGCACAGTACAAGTTCAAAGAACCAGCCTGTAGCGGTGGTAAGATGTCCTACAGCCTTAAGAGCACGTGTCAGAGTTCCAATTATAGGGCTAAGAAAAAAAGGGGAGCTAGAATTCATTCTTTGGGAAAAATGCTTTGCAAAGACGTGGGGATTATCTTTCAGAGAGTGACTTCAAGGAGAAAAGGAAGATGTTGTGATGGTTAGCCGTAATCATCAGCTTGATTGGCCTGAGAGCAAACCAGGGGCTTAAGACGGCTCACTTCTGGATGTGGCTGGGTCCTGAAGGCTTGGCCTTTGGCTCTCTGCCTTTGGTCCCTCGCTTGTTTCTCTCTAGCACTGCTCTCTATTTCCCAGCCATCATAAACTGAGCATCTTTATGGCCACACCCTCACACCACAATGATCAGCCAACCATGGACTGAATCCTGTGAGCCAAGGTAAACCTTTCCTCCTTCAAGTGGTTGGGTGTAGGTGTCGTCTCACTGATAGGGGAACTGTTTTAACCACTGGTGAGGGAGGGCCTTCAGCAGTTTGATTGGAACATTAGCAGAATGATATTTTCATATGTTATATTTATTTGCACACAACACACACACACACATATGTGTGTGTATGTGTGTGTATGTATGTGTGTGAGAGAGATCTAAAATGTGGTGAATGATAAATTTTTAAAATTTATTAAAGTAAAAGACATATCACCACTAATACCCCTCACACTTTTACTACTCAACTCACACACACATATTCCATCATTTTTGCTACTTTGTGAACACTTCTGGAAGTCCTCTTTCATGAGTATCTTTAGTTGTGTTATCATTGTCATCTTGGTGCCCAGGATCAACTCAAAATGTCTTCCTTTAGAGGACATTTTGATTTGGGGGAAGAGCCAGAGGACATACAGTGACAGATGGATTGAATAAAATAGATGAGGGCACACATCATGTTCTCAGGAGTCTGCCCTTCATTTGGATGGCATTCAGCAGCAACATTAATTCCATATTTGTTTAAACCTCAGAAATTCACGCAGGAAAAAAAAAAACCTTCTAGAACTGCTTCAGAAAATGGCAAAATGATGGGATATGTGTATTCAAAGTGAGGGGAATGGTGGCAAGGTGTCTTTTACAACAATAAGTTTTGAAATCTAAATGAACACCATATATTTTCATGTCCTTTGTGTGTGTGTGTGTGTGTGTGTGTGTGTGTGTGTGTGTGTGTGTTCATTTTTTGTGTGTATTACTATAAAGAGAACAATAAAATTTTTATTTTTTTATTTTTATTTATTTTTTTTTTGGCGGTACTGGGGATCGAACTCAGGACCCTCTGCTTGCTAGGCAAGCACTTACTCCACTGAGCTATATCCCCAGCCCTAAAATTTTTAAATAGAATATACAGAGTAAATGGAATAAGGAACATATAAAAAAAGTGTAATAAATCTAAAAATAATAGGCGTAATCAGAGAAACAAAATAAAACCGAGGAGAAATCCAAATTAACAAACACATAAGAAGTCAAGAGTATACTGCCAAGCAAAATGACGTTAATCAAAGACCATCATATTCAAATGAGCAAATAAAATATTACTTCAGCCAAAAGTTCAGTCAAAAGCACTTGCTAAAACTTAAATGAGAGCCCAGGTAGGGTTGCAGGGCCTTACTCAGCAGAGGAGCAGATGGGTCCTTTGACAGCTCAGTTACCAAAGCTCTCCACATTTTCTTTTTTCTAGTTTGCCCAAGTCAGATACTCCCTGCAGGGACTCTCAGGGCCTCAGGCAACTGTTCCAGCTGTCCTTCCTTCCTGTTATGGCTTGTATCTAGCTGTCCCCACAAAACCTCATGTGGTCATAGGTGGGGCTTTTTCAGAAGTGGCTGAATATAGACTATGTGACACTGGGATTAAGGGTGTGTGATTACTAAATCAGTCCACTGATTGGTATGACAGTGCCCTAATTCCAGCAGCCAAGATAGAATATGAAAGAGGGAGAATTAAGCCACTAAAATCCCTTGCTTCCTCACTGCCTTCTGCCTGCCATGAACTATTTCTCCTCTGCAATGCCTCTCTGCCATGCCACCCTGAGCCAGTCAACTTTGGATTGAAACCTCTACAAACTGTGAGCCAAATAAACATTTTCTCCTTTAACTTTTGGAGTCAGACACTTAGTTTCAGCAAAGAGAAAAGTAACTAAGACACTTTCTGACACCAGAAGATACAAAAATCCTTCTCAAGCATTACATTTGGGTAGATGGAGGTTTTGTGCTTCTATTTTAATTTTTAAAATTCTGGTTGTTATTTTATTAAAAGAACTTGTAGCCAACTGAATCATATATGAATCTGGTCTCTCATTTTATTATGCCCAGGACATCCTAGCTATTAGTCTATGGAGTCAGCACTTAGAGGAGGGTTGCTTGTTCTTCTAGAAAAGCTATGTAAATGGTAAGCATAGTATCCAAAGAAGGTGTCTTATCTATTTCTCTCTTATTTATGAGATAGAATTATCAGACACCCAAAGTCAAAGGAGAAAAAGCTTGTTTGGCTCACAGTTTTTAGAGGGTTCAGTCTAACATTGGTTGGCTCCAAGGTAGAGTGGCCCATGGCAGAAGGGCAATTGTTCATAGTGGTGGGAATCAGCAAAAGCAGCAACAGAGAAAGAATAAATGGACAAGTATCTTTCAGTCCCTTCTACTGTATGCAGGCTACATGCTGTAGGGCAGGTGTAGCACTCACACCCTTAATCCGAGCATTGGACTGTGAATCAGTCACAAACTCTAGATTCAGCCACCTATGAAAAGCCCACCCCCCATGACTGCAGGAGGCTTTGGGGGCACATCTAGACACAAACCATAATAGAAAGTGTCTATTTTCTGTCTATTTTGAGGACTGGCCTTAACAATGAAAACTTATAAAGCAGTTGTTAATGTCACTCTCTGGTGTCCCCCTGCACCTTCCCCTTTTACTACAGGAAGAATAGTGCCCTTTACTCAGAGTTTAGAAGTGTGACTTTGTTTAGCACTGTACCCGGGTCACTGTTCCCCAGGGTGACTATTTTTATTAAACATACCCCTGGGGCAGCTCAGGGATCTAGGCTGTTGATAGGCTGCCCATAGATGGTCAATACTTGAATTTGAGGCTAGAAGTTTAAAATGTTTGTTTCCCTGTAGCTTCGATGATATTTTTCCATGACTTTCTACTACCTAATTTTGGTGACAAGAAATCAAATACTGGTGCTGTTCTGATTGTTTGATGGTCATTTTCTTTCCCTATCTGTCTCTCAGATTTTGTTATCTTTTTCCTTAAATTTCATGCCAATGAAGCAACATATAGGACTTTGATTATTTTGCAGTATCAGGCCCTTGGCAATCCTTTCCTGAAGAGCAGTATCATTCATTTCTCAGAATTCTGACATCTATTATTTGATATCAAAATTTCCATTACTGATATGACAGCCTTCTACAAAGATTCTCCAGATATATTTATATTTTTTGTCTTACAAAAAATATTTTGCTTTTTGCCAACTTTATGGAATATTTTCTTGTCTTTATCTTATAGTTTTTATTAAACTTATTTATTTATTAAACTTATTTATTTTTAGAGGTGTTAGAAATAATAGTAATGTCCAACTTTTTAAAATGTGCAGATTGTATCTTTCCTATGAGAAAGCTCTTTTCTGCAGGGTAAAATAATTTCATGAAGAGCTCAGAGGAGGCTAATCAGGTTCTTTTCTGTTTTGCATACTATCTCTATTTTCTTCAGATACATTTGTTTTCCTGTTTATTTTAGTCTTTCATTTTGGATGCTAACCTCAATAGTGATGTATCATAAAATGTATATTAATATTTGAGAATAAACATGGATAAACTCATATGAGTTTTGCTTTAGAGTGAATGGACCAGGTCTGATGTTAAAAAGCCCCTGTAGTAGTCACTTCCACTGCTCAAACAAAATGCCTGATGTACATAGCTTAAAGAAGGGAGAGTTTAACTGACTCAGATTTTCAGAAGTTTCACCTAGGTCAGCTGGCTCCAAGTCTGAGATACCTCTACAGAAGGGCATGGTGGAGGCAGCTGCTGACCTCATGCAGCCAGGAAGCACATAGCACAGGAAAGGACAGAGGGGAAAGGACCAAGGACCAGATACAACTCTTAAGGTCACACCACCATGACTCACCCAGGCACATCTAGACATGTGACTGATTAATGTAGATCTCTCCAAGACCAATCAAGTTTACACTCAAGATTCCATCCCAGCCTCTACAGCCAGAATGTGAAAAACTTTGCATTTGGGGCACTGAATTTGCTTAGAGAAGTAGCATCTGGTTGGAAGCTTGGGAAATATGGTGGCCACAACGTACTGGGTTGGAGAAGGCATGCTGGTATATTAACAGTTCTGCCTCCATTGTTAACCCAATTCCAATGCTGTTATTTCTGAGACTTGTATTTCTTTGAGGCTGAGCGCATGACCATCTGTCTACAAAACTCTGGCTCCCCCCTGTTCCTCTGGACCCCATTCATTGTACTTCTTCCAGAAATGTGCTGAAATCCCTTTCTACTGCTGGCCTCGCTTCCATTCTCTTCATTAGTCTAGTTTACCTGACTTGAAGGTTGCTAGTACCTTTGGTGTGTGTAGAAAACTTGTTAGGTTTTATGTATTTATTTTCATCCAACTGTGGTAGTCTTACAGTTGCTTCCTATTTTATTTGATGTCTTAGTTATTCCTAATTGAAATAGTTCCTTAGTTTTTGAAAAGTTTATAAGTAAGTAATAGTATTTTGGGTTTTCTTTTTAAAAACTTATTGCTGTTACCTTTTTATATAACTGCATCAAATAGCTTTAGCATAATTTTTAAGTGATAATTAAAGGCAACTTTATTTTTTCCCAACAAAGCCACAGATATCTTTGCTACAAACATTTCTGAAAGATACTCTACACAGAAAAGGAATTCTCCTTCTGCTTCTAGCTTATGATCTGTTTTCTCAGAAACAGATGCTGAACTTCAGCAGATGGTATTTGGCCAGAAATCATTATTCAAAGTGACAACAAAGATTTTTATCTTCCTTACATTAACTTCTATGTCATTTATATTTGCCATTTTAATCTCATATTTCTATGTAGTCTGCATTTTGGATAAATTGTTGGAGATATTTTTCAAATCTGTATTTTCATCTCTGTTCAGCACAATGTTCATTAAGTATGTCCTACTTTTTTTTATTTTAAGCACACGAAAATTATTCTTGCTTTTTTATACTTTCAAATAAAAGAATAAATTCAAATTAATAAACATTTTCCCATTCCCTGAATCAATTCTGTGGTGGATCTTTGTATTGAATGGGTTAGCTTAGCCTCTTATTTTGAGTTTCTGAGAATTTCAGTGAGAATTCTACAGTTTATTACGCTATCAATATAGATAACTACCAGTGTAACTACCACTAAGAAGAAAAAAATATGCAGAAGATTTAGATACTCATATCTAATTTACTCTTCCTGTACAACAGGCAATATTGTTGTGGGAGGGCATTTTGTTAAATCCGTGCCTGTGCATGGTGAGCTACTGCCAAATTTGAGAATGAGGGACACGTTTTAGGAGATGGCAGAGCAACAAGCTGGAGGTCCAGAAACCCTGCTGTGTCCTCCTGTCCTGTGTACCACTGAGATCATCAAGGGACAAACAGTCCTTTGTCTGACTGCAAAATCACTTTCTTTACTGGCTCTTATATATGATGCCTCTTCTTCCATATTGCAATCACTTACTTGCATAAGCTGTTGCTGTGCTAGTTAAATTTTCCAGATCTTTCCAATTTTAATAGCTCTGTGGCATTTTTCTACTTAAAGGATAAAGCACTCCACAGTCACCATGAAAAAATTCATTAATAGTCTGCAAAACATAAATAAATGCTACTATTAAATGCCTGGTGTTGATGAATTCTTGAATGATGGGTATGTGCTTGAAGCCCAAAATCAACAGACAAACAGGACAAGAACAGCCTCAGAGGGATGATTGCTTTTCTTTGCCTCCATAGTTTTTTCTCCACTCCATTGATCTTCCATTCCACCCTTGCCGCTACTTCTGTGAGCGATGGTTCTCAGTGGTTCCTAGGCACAGACACTGAGCACTAGACACAGAGAGTGAGGGAAGGAAGGCAAGAGACTAGCCCTGAAGGAAGGCAAGAGACTAGCCCAGTAGAGTTGTATTTTAAAAAACTCAGACACCTTCTCATTTCACCCATAAATAGTTCAGCATCTGAAAGCTTTTTATCTAAATTCTCTAAAAGATATTTACTGAAAACTCTTATGTAACCTTGTTTTATTATTTAGGTTTCTTGACTTGATATTTGTTTTTTTCTACTTGTCTTTTTTCTATCTTCTCTCAGCTATCTCTCTACATTTTATGATACTTTCATGTGAGTGAACATAATCTCTTCTCTTTCTGATTCATTTTGTTAATATTATAGCTCAGCATTTCACTTTCAACTTAGTTTTAAAATGTGTGGATATTTATATATCTATCCTGTGACTGAATATTGTCTACATCTTAATTGACTGATAAACCTTCAAATTTTTCAGGAAAAATGTACAAAGAAGCTTAGGCTTTAAAGGCTAAAAAGTGAAGATGTATTTGTGAAATCCAGAGTTTTTGTTTGCCTTTAATGATAGACTTTGTCCTGTCAAGATGTTCATTTTTGGCTCTCCAAGGTAGATGCGGCAGAATGGAACATGTTCCTGTGTTAGCCTCTCCCTGTGTGGTACACCAACCACTCGCAGTGACTCACTGCAAGTTTAACAGCAAGTTGCCACAGCTAACTGAAAGCAGTATTCCACAGCAGTATTCCACATGTACAGAGTTGACACATTTTCTTAGTGGTGGTCAGGCTGGAGTGCCATATCAAGAATAACCGCACTCTGCCTGATCCTCTTATTCCGTTTGGAAGCATCTGTGTGCCCCGCCTTTTGTGTTACATGTTTTTTAGTGTTTGTATAGATAAAATTGCATTGAGCCTCATTTTTGCAGTCTATGTATGTAGAACTCTAACTCTATACTTCATTATGTGTCCTCCCATCTTGACAAAACACATATAAAAAAACACAACCAGATTGAAAAAGGAGAAACACTCTAACAAAGAAAAAGAAAAATAGTAAAATTTCTCTGGTGTTCACAGTTCTGTAGTAATCATCTCCCAGAAATTTTCTCTGTAACCACACCAAGTTTACAGTAGGATTTGTGCTGGGTGTGGGGCTGATCTAGGCCTCTGGATGTGGAGGCTGGGACTGGTCTTGAGCTGATAACACTTTGGATGTACATTTCTCCTTATTGAGTTTGTCTTTGTGGCACTCTCCAAGTTGCTGTGGTGCCCTCTAGTAGGGAGAGGCCTGGCTCCCAGACACATGTACAGTTGACTCATTTTGGACCTTGTACAGCTTCCTCTGTTTCCCATTACTAACTTCTTTTACGAGGTAGTCATAGGGCAAGAGAAGTGACCTTGTCCCACCACAGTCCAAGGCTGCATGACTGCTTGTGCTGCTGGGCCAAGGCGCCACCAGAGTGGAGTCTGGGAGGTCCCTGCAACTACATTTCAGCTTCCAGCAGTCCACTGTGACTAGGTGGCTCTTTTCTTCTTCCACTCTAGGACTTTGGCAGTGAGGTTACCCAGGACTGGCTGTCTGGGATAACCATCGCCATAGTCCAGTACCAAAGGATGGGGTACTGAGAAAAATAGATAGCAACTTCTCATCCATAACAAGCCAGGAAGGTAGCCAATCATAGTGCTGCACTCCTGTAATTCCAGTACTCTGGAGGCTGAGGCAGGAGGATTTGCAATTTCAAGGCCAGTCTGGGCTACAGCACCACTCTGAACTACATAGCAAGACTCTGCCTCAAAAAAATCCAAATAAAGAAAGAAAGAAAGAAAGAAAGAAGTCACGTTCTTGAGAACGATAAAAGGCCTAAGAACTACCTAAACGTAGAAGACATCTCTGAGGAATAGTCATTTCCTCAGGAAGCCTCGCACTAGTGAGAAAACCATCTACCGTAAGAAATCTACAGGCACCAACACAGAAGATAAATCAAAATAGAAAACAAAAAATGACAAGGTGTAGAAGGAAAATGCAACCCTACACCTCCACCCTAAATAGGGTAACTCCAGAGCACAATGATGGGAAAGGAATTGGTGGCCACACTCCAGAGCACAACGATGGGAAAGGAATTGGTGGCCACACACTGGAACTTGGAGTGAATCATCTCAAACCCTAAAGGAAAACAACATCCAGCCTAGATTGATGTACCCTGCAAAATTCTCTTTAAAAATTAATGCAAAAATGAGATTCTTCCATGACAAGAACAACTGAAAAATTCATACCCACCAAGCCTACTCTCCAAAATGCTCTGAAAGATAATTTACAAAGCAATAAGGAGCATCACCATTTCAAGAACGCTAGCAGAAGGAAGGCACCACGCAAGGCAAACAATTAAACAGAAGGCAAAGATGGGGTACAAACAACATGAAAATAATATGAGAATGATAAGCCAATACATATCAGTTATAATCATCAATGTAAATGATCTCAATTCACCAATCAAAAGAAACAGAGTGGCAAAATGGATCAAGAAGAAATATCTAACAATATGTTGCATACAAGAAACACATTTAACTCAAAAAGAAATTCATACACTGAAAATCAAAGGATGGAGAACAAATACTCCAGGTAGCAGGAGTCCAGAAAAAAAGCAGGGGTAGCTACTCTATTTGCAGTCAATGTGAACTTTAAGCCAAGACTGCTCAAAAGGGACAGAGAAAGCCACTACACACTTGTTAAGGGAAAACTCCAAGAGGAATAGGTAATAATCATAAATATATAGGGACCAAATACCTGTGTATCCAACTACAAAAACAAATATTAACAGATATGAACAATCAAATGACACTAATACAATTGTAATATAGAATCTTAATAACCCACTGTCACAAATAGATCAACTAGCCAAAAACAATTGAGAAAGATATCAAAACTGAACCAAACCTGTGAACAAATGCACTTAGTAGGTGTCTAAATAGTGCCAAAATTGAATCAAGAAGATATAAAAATTCTAAGTAACACAATATCAGTCAACGAAATTGAAGATGTAATTTAAAACTTACCAACAAAGAAAAGCCCAGGTCTTGATGGATTCACTGTTGACTTCTACTGCAAATTTACTCAAGATCTAATGACACTACTAATGAAACTCTTTAATTAAATTGAAAGGGATGCAGTGCTCTCAAACTCATTCCTGGAAGCAAACATTGCCCTCGTAACAAAACAGAGAAGGACCTCAAACCTGAAAAGAGAACTATAGGCCAATCTCCTCAATGAACATAGATGCAAAAATCCACAATAAGATCCTTCCAGAGTGCAGCAAATCATCAAGAAGATTATTCACCAATACAAGGGATGTAGGGATGGTTCAATATACACAAGTCAATAAATTTAATATACCACATTAACACAACCAAAGACAAAAAATGCAAGATCATCTCAATAGATGCAGAAAAAGCATTTGACAAAGACCAACACTCATTCATGGTGAAACCCCTAGAGAAAATTGGGACAGATGGTCTTCATTTCAGTGTGGTAAAAGCCAACTATGACAAACCAACAGTCAACATGATACTAAGTGGTAAAAAATTGAAAGCTTTCACTCAAAACTCAGGAACAAGACAAGGATGTCTACAACCGCCACTCCTTTAATAGTTCTGGAAACAATAGCCAAAGCAATTAGACAAGAGAAAGATTAAAGGAATGGGGGTAGAAAAAGAAGAAGTTAAATTATCATTATTTATAGATGACATAGTACTCTACATAGAAGATCCCAGAATCTCCACAAAAACATTTGTAGATTTAATAACTGAATTCAGTAGTGTAGCTGGACACAAAGTGAACACTCAAAAATGAATAACATTCCTGTACACAAACAACAAAAATACTGGGAGAGGAATTAAGCAAATAACACCTTTCACAACAAAATCTTCAAAAATGAAATATTTATGAATCAACTTAACCAAAAACGTAAAAGATCTGTACACTGAAATTTACAGTACTCTGAAAAAAGGAGCTCAAAGAGGATATCAGGAATGAAAGATATCTCTTGCTCATGGCTAGGAAGAATCAATGAAATGGCCATACTCCAAAAATGATTATACAGATTTAACGCAATCCCAGTCAAATACCATTAGCATACCTCACAGAATGAGAAAAAATTCTTAAAGTCTTTTGGAACCAGAAGAGGCCTAGAATAGCAAAAACAATCTGAGCCAATAAAGGCAAGACAGGAAGCGTCAAAATCTCTGACTTAAAATTATACTACAGAGCTACTGTGATAAACCCAGCATGGTACTGGCAAAAAAATAGATCTGAGAATCAGTGGAACATACTAGAAGATGCAGAAACAACTGAAAACACACTCAGCCACCATATTTTTGACAAAGGGGACAAACAACAATGTAAGAAAGATAGCTTCTTTAATAAATGGTGCTGGAGAAATTGGCTTTCCAGTTGCCAAGTCTTTCCAGATGCTTCCCCCTATCCAGTAAACTAAAACCAAAATGGATCACAGATCTAAATATTAAAACACAAACACTGTATCTGCTGGATGAGAGAATAGGTAAAATTCCTGAAGGTATAGGTATAGCCAGAGATTTCATGAACAAAACCCTGATTACATGAGAAATAATATGAAGAACAACAACTGGGATGTTATCATATTAAAATGCTTTTCTACAGCAAAGGAAATTACCAGTAGAGTGAAAAGACAACACACGGGGTGGTAAAATATTTTAGCCAGTTTTCCCTCAGACAAGGGACTAATATCTAGAACATAAGAAGAGTTGAAAGAAATTAGACCCCCAAATTTAAAGAGCCAATCTAAAAATGGGCATCTGAGATGAGCACACACTTCTTAGAGAAAGAATTACATTTTTTCATAGTTTTCTCTTTTTTTATTATTTTAAAAGTAAAAGAACAAAAACATATTAACAAACAGACACAAAGTAGCATAAGAAATAGTACAATCAAAACTGATTTACAGACAGGGTGACAGGGACTCAACAATGGTTGTTGCTTTACATATTGATAACTTCGAAGTGTATATTCAGGAACACAGACACAGACATGCAAAATTGATCAAACAATTAATCATCAACTATTCCTTACTATAAAGTGACCTAAGTCAGTAGTACAACTATGTAAGATATGCTGTACATACATACTTACTTTCTTACATATTTTTTATATATATAATTTTTCTTTTTTTTTTCTTTTCTCTCTTTCTTTCCCTTCCTTTAAAGTGTGATAGAAAAAGAACTACATCAACAACAGAAAAAAAAAAAAGAAAACGGAAAACATTAACAAAGAGACTCAAAGTAGCACAATAACAATATGATCAGAATTGAATTATAGACAAAGCAACAGAAAACCAACAATAGTTGCTGCATTGCATATTGATATCTTCAAAGTGTATTCTCAAGATAACACCATACAGACATACAAGATTGATCGAATAACCCGTCATCAACTATTCCCTAGCATGAAGTGACATACTACAATAGTAGAACCATGCTAGCCCTCCTGCACACATGTATATACATATATACATACATACATTTTTGCCTCTTTCTTTTCTCCTTTCCCTCGTCCCATCTGTTCTTTGCTTTTGAACAGATTTCCTTCATGTCTCTTAGTTTATATTCCCACCCTCAGGTTCTTACATCAGTGACACAATACGTTGCCTGCTCATGTACCGCTGATTTATTTCACTTATGAGTATGGTTTCCAATTTTGACCATTTGCCTACAAAGTCCCCAAAACTGTCCTTCTTTATAGAATTACATATTGGTAATAAATATATGAAAAAATGTTCAACATCACTGATCATTCAATAGATGCAAATTGAAACAACCCTGATTATATTCTACTTCAGGAAAAATGGCTAACATCAATAAATCAACTATTAACAAATGGACTTTTGGGCAAAGACACTGTTCTGCACTGTGTAGACTAGAGTAACCACTGTGGAAATCAGAGTTTCTTCAAAAAACTAGGATTTGACCTGGCTATTCCCATTTTGGATATATTTCCAGAAGAATTAAAAACATCATAGCACAGCAATATATGTGCACACATGTTTAGAGCAGCGCAGTTTGTATCGAAATCTTGGAAACAACCCAAGTTGCTATCAATGGAAGAATGGATGAAAAATTGTGGGGGTTTTTCATGTGGTGGAGTACTACTCAGACATAAAGAAGGATAAATTTGAGACATTTCTAAGTAAATGGAGGCTCCTTCAGACCATACTTTTAAGTGTAATAAATCAGTCACACGTGTAAATATTGCACTGTTTTTCTGGTGTGAGAAACCAAAAATATAAATAAGGACCAAAGTGTATAATAGATATTGTGACACAGTAAGAAATGTTTCAAAAGAAGGGGAACTAGGGATGGGGAGGGGGAAAACAATAAAAAAGGATATAGTGGAAATAAGACTTTATAAATAGGAGGGAAAGAGGAGGAGTTGAAGGAGAGGAGAGGACTGGGAAAAAAAGAGGAATCAAGATATATCATATACACATACAAATTCCCTGTGATAAACGTGATCATTATTTGCATCTAATTTGTACAAATGAACTTAAAAATAAACATTCATGACAGAAGAAAAAGAATATGTATTTATACACTGTGGAGTACTACTCTGCAATTAACAACAAAGTTGAGCCATTTTTAGGAAAATGTATGCACTTTGATATCCTAGTGTTAAGTGAAGTAGATCAGGCATATAAGCTTGAATATTGCATGGTTTCTTATTGAAGAACTCAATTGATATATAAAGTCCAATATAAAATTCAGATAATGGAAAAAAGAGACAGTTACTATATTCTAGCATAGATAATTTATCTACAAGTGTACCTTGATTAGTGTATTTTTCTCATATGTTGTATATATTTTTTGGCCTATTAGGCCTATTAGTCTGGTTTTCAGTCTGTATGTGTGATAACTTTAAAAGAGCTTATATGATAAATTAATGAATTTGCTGCAGATAAAATAAGGCAGTGGAGGAAAAGGGGAAAAATTGAGATATGTTTTATCCATGTACCAATGACAATGATTGCAATCTCATGCACTGCAAACAGGTACTAATAAAAATTAAAAGAAAATTTAAATTCAAAGTATGAATTTTACTTTGCTTTTGCACTATTGTAAAGTCAAGAAATTATAGATCAACCCATCCTTGTTCAG
The DNA here is from genome assembly GCA_004027595.1 of Dinomys branickii. NCBI lineage: Eukaryota > Metazoa > Chordata > Mammalia > Rodentia > Dinomyidae > Dinomys > Dinomys branickii. The sequence continues at coordinate 17,589 of PVLD010028609.1, forward strand.
AAACCATTTGTAGATTTGTAGATACAGTGCAACTCCAATAAGAATACCACTAAGCTATTTTAGAGATTTTAACAAACTGCCTCTACAGCTCCTGTGGAAAAGCAAAAGACCAAGAATAGCCACCACAATGGGGAAGAACAGTCAGAGAACTGACACTACCTGACTACAGTACTTCCTGGAAAGCTACAGTAATGAGGGCAATACACAAAATATCACACATACAGATCAGTGGAACAGGATGGAGAGCCCAGAAACAGACTCACACAAAAATCACTTCATTGACACAAAGCAAAGACAGCTCAGCAAAAGGGGAAAGGGAAACTTTGTAGCAAATGGAACAAACGGACTCCCCTATGACCAGAAAAATAAATATAGATGTAAACTTGGCATCTTGCACCAAAAATTCAAGATGGATCATGATCCTAAATGTAAAACAATAAAACTTCTAGAAGATAACTTAGTAGAAAGTCTTAGGTTTGCATTATTTGTGCACACAACACCTAAATCACAATCCATGAAAAAAATTAACGTGTATTTCATTAAACTTAAAATTGCTTTTATGCAAAAAAATGTTAAGAAAATGAAAAGACAAACCTGGGATAGAGAGAAGCTATTTGCAAAGACCTGTCACACCCACTGTCCCTCTTACTGCTTCTTCACTTGTACCTTTGCTGGTCCCTGCCCTACAGCACTGCTCCCCAAGGCACATCAATGCTCACATATCAGCTGCTTTCAATCTTTGCTTAATGTCCCTTTCCAAGAGGACCCACATTAACTACTGTATTTTAGGTGTTTCCTTCTTTTTAAATATGTAGCACATATTGTCTTCTAATATACTACAGTATTTATTTGTTGCTGATTCGTGATTGATTGGCTTGCTGTCTGTCATTCTTCCCAATTTTTTATTAGTACATGTTTGCATAATGAGTACATAATGGTTACATTCCTGGTAGGGAGTTGGTACATGGACATAACACATCTCAGTTCTTCTTTCTTCCCCTTCCTCTTGGCTCCTTCTCTCTCCATGAGGGCAGAGATTTTGTCTATGTTGTTTACTGTTATTTTCTCAATACCTGAGATATAACAGATGGTTAGTAAATGTTCATTAAATGAAATACTTCTCGAGGTTTCCATAGCAATGACCATAACAAATCTGGACTGCTTTCTATAGTAGTTTAGTGCTTCAAGTTTCACAGACACTGAAATATTTTTTATCTTACTTTCTAATAGAAATGACTCTGAATGTGTAGTGAAGCACTGCAAAATATAGAATATGTCAGAAATGGCCTCTGATTCTCATGAATAATTTTTGAGGACTCAGAATAGAACTCATAATCATGTAAGTAACAATTTTAATCCAAGAGCAATTGCTAAATTTAACATGCTCCACTTTTCTTTTTTTTTTTATTTTAGAAACATAAAAGTACAAAAACATATTGACTAACAGACACCCATTATCATAGAAAATAGTACAATCACAACTAATCTATAGACAAGGTGATATGGTCTCGACATTAGTTGTTGCTTTATCCATTGATATCTTCGAATTGTAGATGTATGGACCCATATACAGACATGCAAATTTAGTCAGACAGTTGATCCTCTCAACAAC
>PVLD010028610.1:0-19199 GCA_004027595.1 Dinomys branickii
TTCCCCACGGGGATCGTCCCTGGCTCCCAGCGTCTGGGGCTTTCCCACGTCTCGCCCCGGCAGCCTGGTCCGCCCTACCACATCTCCCCCGGCATCCCAGAGAAATACGCCCAGTCTAAACTTACCAGCCGAGGTCCCGGCATTCACGCTCGCCAAGTCTGTCTCGAGCTGGCGGCGCCCATCAAGGAGGTTCGCTCCCTTGCTGCTCACCTGGTCGCCATCTTCCCCGGATCCTTCACTGCTTGTCTTGTTGCAGGGAACCGGCCACCACTGAAGAACCGAGCAGCACTCAGAGAGGCAGAGAAAACCAATTTATTATGCCGGCAGACTCAGAAGAGCTAGGCACCCCAACATCTGAACCCTGAGCATCTCTTGTTTCTTTACGTAGGAGTTTTGGCGGGAACACATAGGCTGAGTTACAAAAGCAGAACAGGATGTGCGTAGACAGTTGTTTTGTGCTAGCCGACCATTTTGGTCTCCCAGAGTTTTGTTCTCATCAGTCTTAGTTACCTGACACACAATGCCCGACACTCACAACTCTAAGGAGGAGAGGCTTATTTTAGTTCTCAGTTTGTAGAGATTTCAGTCCATAGCTAGCTGGCTCCAAGGCACGGTGGCCTGGCGGGAGAGTGTGGCAGAGGAGTGGCATGGAGATGAGAAGTGATGAGGGGAGGAGGAGGGAGATAGACCTTTGCAGGCCACACCCCCAATGACCCACCTCCTCCAACCAGGCTTCACCTCCCAACATCACACCAGCTATAAACGCATTAGTGGAGGAATCTAATGGTGACTATCACAGCCCCATAATCCAGTCACCTCCTAAAAGCCCCATCTGAGAGCATGTGAAGCTTTGGGGGAACATCTAGATATGAACTGTAACCCTGCCCAAGGATGGAATCAGAACAACTTATTTTTCTGTGACTTGATGTTCTATACTTTGTTATACTACACATGGAAATGGGATATTCCGGTTAGTTAAATATTCTGGCTGGGAGAGAAAAATAACCAGAGGTCCAGTCTAGACAAATGGCTTTCATAAAGAATCCAATCGCAAAAATATACACTCATCACTAAAAGGCCCATCAGTGGCCTTTGGCCATTGTTTGAAATAAATTATCAGAAGTTGATGATGAGGTCATCTCACAACTTGAAGGCCCCACTGGGTAATGAGATGACAGCTGAGCCGTGGCAGAGCTGAGAGAGTTCTTGGCTCCTGCAAGACCAGACACATGTGCAGTTGGGCATTTTGATATTTGTGACTGAAGCAAATCCAAACGGGTTTGTGCGTCTTGTGAGGAGGTGTATTAATAAGTTGTGTGTAAGTTAGGTTGCAGTACACTCTGCAGTTGTTCACTGCTTGTGATTCAAATCAAGCAGGAAAAGATTTAGGAGCAGCTCTGAAGATCATTCAGCTTGTGTAAATTCTCAGCAATTTCCTGCCCCCGAATCAAGGGGCTTTCTAATGGTGCAAGCCTTTCATACAGTAAATGCATTAAATGCTTTCTTGGCTTTTTCCATTTCAGTTAATGATTCTATTTTCCTCCTAGGGCTATTGACTGAAATGAGAACGATTTGGATGAAGGAGGCCTGATTGGACGCTCCATGGCTGGGGGCCTCCTGCAGCCTCTTCGGGAGCCGTCCTCGGAACCTGCTAACCTTACCTCAGCAGCGGAGTGGGTCTGCTCGCAGTGGCTCTGTGCTCTGCTGCAGTCTCTCCGGCCATGGAGATTTGCAGTGCGTATCAACATCCCACGGAAAGGAAGCCCACGCTGACTGCGCCTGTGACAGAGAAAGATATTAAGAATTATTTCACTGGGGACAGAGATCCATGGCTCTGACTGACACAAAATTACAAACTCTCTAGCCATGGGCTGCTCTCCCACACTACCAGCACATCAGGCTGCAGCACCGGTAAAGTCAGTTTGTGAATGTAATAGGGGAGCAGTGTAGGCAAAGGCAGGTGGGGCTGGATAGTCTTCCAGACGTCTTTCCATAAATCCATCCCACCTAAAGTAAAGCCCAGGTTTATTTTAGGGCTCATTTTCTGTGGGTCATTCATCATAAGCTTTAGAAACACCCTCAGAGGGAAACCCAGAGACACCCCAAAGCAATTGAAGGGCTATCTGCCTTGCGGGCATATATTGCCTGGTACATGCCATCCAGTACACATGAAATGGGCACTATACTGAATATCCCATGTTTTAGGTGATTTTGGGTGTTAATAGCTTGCAAGTTTGGAAAGCAGAGTAGGAAGCTTGGGTCCATGTAGTAAGTGAGATGCTCAGATAGGAAATATGCAGACACATAAAACATGCATTCATTCCATTCAATAATCTCCTGTACATGATAATATTAAATGTTGCTACTGTAGGAAACCTTAAAAGATTTTCTATTAGTCATACATACATTCATATATTGGAATAAAGTCTATTGTCAAGCCAAATGTGGTGCAAACCTGTAACCACAGCACTCAGGAGGCTGAGGCAGGAGGACCACCATGAGTTTAAAAGCAGCCTGGGCTACATAGTGAGTTCAAGTTCAGCCAGAACTGCATAGTGAGACCCCATGTGAAAACCAAAAAAATGTATTATCTCTCTTCTTTAGCATTGTGATAAATGATATTGCAAAAATATTGTTGACCTTTCTTAAGTAACCAGAAAGAGTAGGAGGGTCCAGGAGAATGGCAGGTGGGAAGGTCCTCATAGTAAAAATGGCAATGAATGTACGAACAAACCACAGTGTCTGCAGTTCACAAGAGAAAGGCTGTGCATCACTTAGACTGTAGACTGATGAATTTGCTATTGGTTTTGTGTCATAGGTTGGCAGACTTGTTCTCTAAAGTGCCAGAGTTGGAGTGTTTGAGGCTTTGTGGGCCACGCACTGTCTAACTGGACTATGCCATATTGCTGCCGAGGCACCGAAGCAGCCCATAGATAGTGTGTCTGTGAGTGAGCATGTTGTGTGCCAACAGGATGTGACATTTTAGTCAGGCATGGTGGGGCATACCTGGAATCTCAGCACCCTGGGAGGCTGAGGCAGGAGAACGGCGAGTCCCAGTCAAGCCTAGGCAATTCAGAGACTCAGTGAGAGCCTGTTTCACATCAAACACATATAAAATAAATAAAAAGGATTGGGGGTGCAGCTCAGTGTGAGGGCCCTAGGTTCAATCCCCAGTACTGATAAAAGAAAGAAAGAAAGCAAAAGATGTGTGATTTTTTAAATGGGTGGAATGGATAGATGAAGTATTCTAGAATAGATTTAAAAGGAAAAAAAAGATTCTAGCCCTTAAAAAGAGATATACTGAGGCTGGGCATGGTAACACATACCTATAGTTTCAGCTGATACCTATAGTTTCAGCTACTTGGAAGGCTGAGGCAGGAGGACTACTTGAGCCCATGAATTCAAGACCAGCCTGGGCAACGTCAGCAATATAGTGGGATCCCTTCTCAGGCAGCAAGTGTTGTGCTGAGGCCCAGGAATTTGCACCAGTGCAGTGGTCCTCAGCCCGGGCTCTGCATTGGAATCACTGGGGAGAAACTTGAAAACTCCCACAGCCCAGCTTATATCCAGACTGATGAAATCTGAAGTGCAAGGGGCGGAGCCCAGAAGTTGGTCATTTGCAGAGAATCCCTGATTCCAACGTGTGAGGCAATTTATGAAGTCAAGACACAGAGCCAGGGTAAGTGCCTCCTGTCTTCTCCCCCAAAACCTCAAATTCTGAATTCCTGGTACTTTGGAGGAGAAGTTTGCCGCTCCATGACTTAAGATCAGTGTCCAATTCCTCAGTCTGTAATTTGGGGGAATAATGGCCTTTCTCTTTTGCAAAACCAAGGCACTATTATTTTGTTTATTTCTTTGTCATTGTTTTTAATATTTGGGACTTCCCACCTATTATTTCCTTTCTTCCCTCCCTCCTTCACTTTCTTTTTTTCCTTCTTCTCATCCTTTTCCTCTTTCTCCTTCTCCTTTTGAATGAGGTAGCCAGATGGCAATACAGTAGATACTTCTTATAATGATTGCTTTTAAGTGTCACTTGACACCTATTAAGGAGTACTGAAAACCTTGGAAAAGCATGACTTGGGGAGTGTGTGGAGGTGTTTCTGGAGGAGGTTAGCATGATAGTCTCAGTGGACAAAGTAGGGAAGACCGACCCTTGGTGTAGACTGGCACCATCCAATTGGCCGGGCATCTGCAGAGAATAAATGCAGAAGGTGACCTTGGTATTTCCTCACTGCCACATCCAGCACAACTCTTGAGAAACTCCTGGGGGGCAGACAATGAAGAAATGAAGGCAAGGGTCAAAAGGCAGAAAGCTGAGGTCAGGTGGAGCCCTGTCTCTTGGTTGGAGAAAAGAAGCTGCCCAACAATGGCAATGCCTTTATTTATACTCTCAGCAGGTCGATGTCAGGTGAAACCCTTCTGCCTAACAACTTGTTCACCAGGCTTGCCTCAAGTACCCTGTGTTCTCAGGGATCAATCAGCTTGCTTACCTGGCTTGCCTCGGGTGCTCTGTATTCTTGGGGCTGGACTTGCTCTAGCCCCACACATGTGATGGGTCTTCAGTTTTAGCTGCTCCCCATGCCCCACCTCCATACTAAGAGCTGGAACACCCTCATCTCCTGCCTTAGACATCAGAACTCAGGCTTGCTGGCCTTTGAATACTAGGATTTCACTATCTTCTCAGGTTTTTGGACTCAAACTGAGAATCACATCATTGGCTTCCCTTTGGATTTGGACTGTGCTGTGCTACTGGCATACCTGGGGCTTCAGACTGTGAATGACTGTTGTGGGTTTGATCCCAGCCTGAGAAATGTAGTGACTTGGTGAGACACTGTTTCAAAATTTGAAAAATAAGAAAAGGGTGGAGATGCAGCTCAGTGTGCAAGCCCTAGGTTCAATCCTAGTACTACAAACCATACCAAACCAAACCAAAGGTCAAATGAACCAAGAATGTTAAACTTAGAAAAGAAGAAACTCATAGTAGATGTTTGGGATAGTTAAATACGATTGTGGTCTCAAAGCATTTGTCTGGAACTGACAGAATAAAGAAAACTAGCCTTCTCTTGGATTTTCCAGGGAAGAAATGGACTCACCATGGGAAGCCATTGGGAGATGGTCTCTCATTAATTTTTTTTTTTTTGAGATAGGCTTGGTATGTAGTTTAGCCTGACACTGAACTCACTGTGTAGGCCAGGCTGGTCTTGAACTAATGGTGATTCTCCTGCCTCAGACTCACGAGTGATGGGATCATAGGTGTGCATCACCATGTGCAGCCGTCTCTCATTGAATCAGGTTTGGGGGTAGCCACTCAGTAGCACTGGAGGGCCAATAGTGAATAACACAGGGCGAGACCCATGCCCCAGGGGCCCTTATAGTTCTAGACACTTATTTTCATGGAATGATTTCATGTGACAACCAAAATAGAAAGCAGAATGGGTTACTTTAGAAGATGTTACAGTTTGGATGACTTTTATTTGAGGTCTTAATAGCCACAAAACTCCTCTAGTCCCAAATGTCTCTTAGTCTAGGAAAGTACTTTTACCCTCTTTGGATTCACTACACTCCTAATCCCCCCATTCAGTTCCAAAGTACGAATTGAAGTTTGCAGTTTGATCTGGTAGTACTGAGCTCCAGGCAGGAGAATCATAGAGAGTGAAAGAAACCGTGGACAAATTGTCTATCACTTGGAGGCAGAGAGGGACCTAAGCTACTTTGGGCTTTTAGGACTTGTTTCATATATAGCTACCCTGAACAGTTCGTATAGCAAGTTGGCTGCCTAGTGCTTGGGGCCATAAGAGTTTGAAAAGTGTGTCTTTAGAATCTTGGGGTTTCAACAACTGCTGGCTGCTTGGTTGATACATGGTATTGAAACGAGATGTCTTGTTCGTGCACATATGTTTGTTCCTTTCAACTCTTTGTTACAAGCACACACTAGTAATGGGTTGCTGTGATCCTAGCCATACACATATGTGATGGTTAGTCATGATTGTCACATTAACTGAATTAAGTGACACCTAGCAGGTTAATAAAGCATGCTTCTGGGTGTGTCTGGGTGGGTTATGAAGGTATGACTTTGGGTACGAGATCTGGTCTCTGGCCCCTTTTTCCCTCATACTGTTCCCTGTGCTACTTCTTGGCCACCATGAACTAAGCAGTTGTGCTCCACCACTCCCTCTGCTGTTATGTTTCTGCTGTGGAACCAGTAAACTATGGACTGAATCCCCTAAAACCATGAGCCAAATACTGCAAACCTCTGCTCCTTTATGTTGTGGTTATCAGGTATTATGTCCCAGCAATGAGAGAGCTGACCAGTACTATATACATATATAATTACTATATATATAGTAATACTAATATAGATACATGGTATACGTGATATACATTATGCAATATTTATAATTTCGGATATATATTACAAATTTATAGTACATGTAATATATGTAATTTGTAATATATAAAATATATATTGCATAATGTATTGTAATATATAGTACTATATGTATATTTAGTGGGTATATAATTATCCTTCGATATTCTTGAAGAATTGGTTCCAGGACTTCCCATGAATCCAAAATATACAAATGTTCAAATTCCTTATAAAAGATAATGTAGTAGTATTTTCATGTAACAGACACACATCCGCTGGAATACTTTAAATTGTCTCTAGATTCCTTGGAATGCCTAATTCAATATAAGTGCTGTGTAAATTATTCTTAAATTGTGTTGTTTAAGGAATAATGACAAAGAAAAAGTCTGTATTTTCAGCACAGTAACAATGATTTTTGAATATTCTCGATCAGAGGTTAGTTGAATCTGTGCATGAAAAATCCACAGATCCAGATGACTGGCTATATACACACATAACATGTGGCTGTGTCACAGATGTATGTTCATACAAATATTTGTCATTTGCTCTGTAGCTGGTTGGTAAGTGTGTTAGTTATTTTCTGATTGCTGAGACAAAATACCCAACACCCGAAGTTAAGGAAATAAAGGTTCCCATTTTGTAGAGCTTTCGGTTTGTAGTTGACTGGCTCCAAGGCAGAGTGGCATGGCAGAGGGGCACCGCAGAGGAAAAGGCAGCAAAGCAGTGAAGTAGTGAAGCAGCAAGTGAGAACAGCAGCTCTCTTTCTGTCCCTTGTATTCTGTCTAGGCTACCCACCCTAGAGCACTCACGCCCAGGGTGGGGCACCCTTAGTCCTAGCATTGCACCATCAATCAATCCCAGCACCACATCCTCCATCCCAGCATCACACACTCTAGAACCAGCCACCTCCCAAAACTCCCACCTAAGACTGCATGAGGCTGTGGGGGGACGTCTAGACATAAGCCATCAGAGTACGACAGTGAACACAGTGAGAGAGCAGAGGTGACAAAGTGAACCCGTGAAGTGCAGCATGCCCTTATTTCTAATGCCCAAGGTGGTGATCTTCTGAGAAGGGCAGCCCAAGGCATCTCACCATTTGGAAAGAATCTTTGATGGTGAGAGAACCAGGACACTATGTTAGGCAGGCTGGGCTCCAGGACAAAGAAATAGGAAAGTACAGGCCTAAGGGTTCTGAGGCTTAGGAAAAAAGAGGGCTACAAAGCTTTTTGCTCTTCTTTCTTAGGCATGAGCTCCAGTAGGTTCACTGACATTACTCAGTTATTTTATTTTTGTGCTATGGAGGATTTCGTCGTTAGTGTCCTGTTTGTCATTTGAAGAAGTCACAGCCCTAACAAGAATGTGAAGCCCCTGTTGTACTCTGTTAACAACTGAATTGAAGTTTTAGAGATAGCTGGGTAATGAAAAAACTATTTAAATGCGTGAAAAGAGAAAGTTTCCATAACAATTACAATATAGCATTACCTGAGGGTTGCAATTGTTTTTAATTAGCAGAGCAGAGACATCTTTGGTCTGTCCACTGTCACCTTATAGTATTGAGCTAAAGCAATCTGAGAAATAGTTTCAATTTCACCATTCCAGGTCATGTTTGTTCATTGATCTTTGCCCAGAATCTCCTTGAAAATGCTGGCCATGGGCTTGGCCTGAGTTACAGTCGGGAATGGATTGTGTAAAAATCAATGTTAAGATATGGCCATTCAGCCACGTCCTTCCTGTTTCAATATCAATTGAAAAGTAATTTAATAATGGCTTAAATTAGGTCAGAGGACAGAGGGTTTCCCTGCACAATTACAGATCATGCAGATTTTTCTCTAGATGCAAGATAGCGTTGTTGGAAGGTCTGTCAATCCTTGTTACTGCTATCTCCCCCGCCCCTTTTTTTTGAGACAAGGCTTTGATATATAGCCACGGCTGGCCTTGAATTAACGATGATCTTCCCACCTCAGCCTCCCAAGTGCTGGGATTACAGGTGTAGGCGCCCTGACTTTCAGTTCTCTTGATATCAGTAAGATCTTTGTGCTTATCTCAGCTAGGAATGTGCTTGGCTCCTCAAGCAGGCAGTTTGGGCTGCTGCACTACCCTCTCTTCCTCTTGCCCTTTCTTTTATTTTTTCTTCTTTTTTGCTCTACTGGAGAATGAACACAGGGCCTTGACACTGAGCTGCATCCCCAGCGTTGCTTTAAAAAATTTTATTTTGAGACAGGGACTCGTTAAGTCACTAAGTTGCCTAGGCTGGGCTGGAACTTGTCATCCTCCTGCCTCAGCCTCCCAGAGTGCGGGGACTACAGGCCAGCGCCACCACGCCTGGCTGTGGTACCTTCCTTCTTGTGCATATGGATTCCTTGCTCCTCTTGCCTGCTCGCTGAATGGTGAGCTTTTTAGAACTTTCAAGGATAACAAACAGCCCCCTGTGGCTCATGTGCCATAGGTTTGCTAACACCTTTGGAGGTGGGCGTTCTTTCTTGTTCTTGCGAGCCCTCTCGGGCGTTGGTGCACTTAGCTTATGAAGTCCTTTCAAGGTGCCTAGACATGCTGCTTTCTGCAGAGACAGCAAGAGGTGACACCTTTAACACAGTGGCTCCCAACTCTGGCCACATCTTAGAAGCTGAGTGCTGACATCCATACCTCTTCCCGGACATCCTGAGTGAACTGGCCGGAGCCAGCACTGGGGTTCCTGAGGTACAGAACTGAAAGTGTTTCCTTTCCTTTTGCAAAAGATCTTCCTCCTTTCTGTTATTTATCTTTTATTTTGCTCTTTATTTTATAGTTTGGGTTTCCTATATAAGAGAAACCATGAGACATTTGGACTTGTGGTCTGAGGTATTTCACTTAGCAATATGCTCTCAAGGTGCATCCATTGTCCTGCGAATGAGTCAAGTTTACCCTTCTTCATAGCAGAGTAGTAATAGAAATGGAGCTTTTGCAAATGGGAAGGCGAGCAAGAGTTGGAGGGAGCAAGGAGGGAAGGGAGGGCAAGGGCCCAAACAAGAACTGAGATGTCATAGGCAGCATACCAACTCCCCAGGATGGTGGAATCATTATGTACTGCAAAGATGTACTCATAAAAAATATACTAAAGGAAAGAATCAAAAGGCTTGAAACTATCGTTTTCATCAGCTGTACTTTTGGTTCTAGACTTTCGACTATTCACCCAACAATAGAGTAAACTCAGGAAAATCTTACGGTAGGAGTGAGTAACTACATTGAGTCAACAAATTCGGGCACATGTAGGTGAAATGACAATGGTCCAACAAAGAAAAATGCAGGGCTGGAGGTACAGCTCAGTGGGCTAAGTGATGCCGCTAAGCACTACGGCCCTGACTTCGATCCCCGGTCCCGGAAAAAAAAAAAATGCAGAGTGATTCCTTCCAGAGAAGCATCAGAATCCTTTTAATAATGTTACATACCTCTGCAGATGACACAGCAACTCTTTGCTTGTTAGCCTGTAGTAAGCTTTGGAAACATGGATCTACAGCCTTGAGATTCGTCGCTTTTTGGAGCTGTAGTGAATTGGCGCACAGATGAACAGACCAGGGCCATAAGCTGGGGAATAGCCTAACGAAAAGAATGAAATATGACAGCGTGCTGCATTCTCTCGAGCTGTGGGAAAATGCTTATATAGCGGAGGTACTGGGCCAATATTGGCAGGATACATTTTTTATGATAAATGAGTGATTTCTTTCAATTTTTAAAATCCTCTTGGCAGAAAGGAGCTAGTCAAATTTTTGGAGTTGAGGTATGACATGATGAAAACTATGGCTAAGAATTACTCTGTAATAATATATCAGTGGAAGGCAGGAGAGGGCGAGCCCAAAGATAGCAGGTCAGCAACAGAAGTCACAGCTGTAGGTTGAGAGTGTGGGTGCTGCTGTGGCCAGAAGGCCTGAGAGAGGCTTCGTGGATGGGGAGGAAATGGACCTGAGCCCTAAGAGATCCAAAGGACATTTGGAGGAGGGTGAGAGTCATTCCACGGTGGGAGACGTTTATGAATTGCTATGCAGTCCCGTTAAAAAGAAAGAAAACCTCTGACACCTTATTTCAGAGCACTCCCTACTGCCACCCTTACTGAGGCCATCAGCACTCGCATTTCACGTGGTTGTATTGCATGGACAACCCACCCTCCATGCCAAGGCCTCGAGTATGTGGTATCACACATGTCTTGAAAAACTGTGAAAATGTCTCTTCTGTCTCCCCTCAGCCATTCAATTCCTCGCTTCCGGTCCACACACTGCCACTTCCCTACTCATCCTTCTGGGGTCCCCCTTCATCCATTCCTGCCTTTCTTCTGGGAAAGATGTCAACCCCATCCTCCTTTCTCCAGTCTGTGTTCCCACTCAACACCAGCGTTCCTTACGCATGGAAAAACTGCTCTGCTGAGGACGAGGCATTTGGGGGCAGGAGCACCTCTAGGTCTACCACCCTGCCTACTAAAATGGAGAGAACAGAAAATTTGGGGGGGGGGTTGTGTTACTGAAGTATAGTACATGATCCATGACTTGAAGAAGTTTGTAATCTCGCTCTCACAGCACCGAGGAGAGAACCCAGGACAAGGCTAACATCTTCCACATAGGCATATCGGTGGGAGGCTGGGCTGGAGGGAAGAGATGAGGGGGGAATTGAGGGGATCAGAGAAAAGACTTGGGGAGACGAACTTACAGAAAATCTTTTGAGACATAGATTGTGTGCTGGGCAATTTAAATTCCTTATTTGTCTCCTCAGGAAATTTTCGCCCATAAATTTCCCGAGATGATCAGTAAATGCTCACTAATTCTTTGATGCAAATGGATTCTTTATGGGGTCTGGACAGATTGCTCAGTTCTCCTTGTCGTGAGAGGACAGGAGGTGCTTCTAGCAGGGTGAATGCAGGGACTATCTTGTCATTCTGCTTCCTCTTGGCCCAGCCTGGTGGAACACAGGCCAAATACTCAATGGACCCTTTTGGCTCAAATGCATTTCTACTTTTACAACATCCTTTTGAGGCCCACAACTTTATTCCTTGTTTTCCAAGTAGGAAAACTCAGAGCCTGTATCACTGTACTCCCGGGTCCCAGATTTTTGTACCTTGTCGGAGAGGTCTTGGAAGGTATACACCAGACATCATACGTTACAACTGAAAGTGCAAGTCTGCAGAGGAAGCTGAGCTTCTAACACAAGGAGCTGCACATAGACTCCTGACCCTTCCTTGGATGGGTCCAGATCCCAGTCTGGCCTTGAATCAGGACAAGGACCACAGCAGAGGATCTTTGGTTTGGAGTCCTATTTTGAGTCACACAGTGAACCCTGGGGGCTGTAGAGGGAGGGTGTACCCTTGCCCCTGACCCTGAATATGTTTTCTAAGCATGCCAGGGGTCCTCTCATTCCTTATCTGTTCCCTCAGGAACTCTGGGGCTTGGTGGCATGGGTAAAGAACATAAGAGGAAAAAGAGAGGAGATGGAGCGCAGGGAGTGGAAGGTGTTCCGAGTAAAGTGAAATACAGACCCAGAGTCATGGCACATGCCGGTAGTCCCAGCACTTTGAGACGTTGAGGCAGAAAGATTGCAAGTTCAAGACCAGATTGGACACTTTAGTTACTTAGCAAGACTCTGTCTCAAAAAAAAGAAAGAAAGAAAAACAAAGAACAGCAGAAGCCATAGCTGCTCCATGTCCTCTCCCTTTTGGATGAGGAGCTCTAAGCAATGAGTGAGGAGAGCTTTCCTAACTATGAGCACAAAGAATCAGAAGACAGTGAACAGGCAAGGAACAAAGCCCAGGGTCAATTGAAAGCACCTGTACTATTGAATTTTTCTGAAAACTTCAGAAGTAAATTTCCTGGACAAATTTTAGTTTATCTTTCATACTAGGGAAATGTCAGCCACTCTCCCCTACTTAGCATTACTAAGAGCGCCGGTAGGACTAGTGTTAAGGCTTTCATTTCCTATACCTTTTGTACGGGCATTGCCACCCCAATCAATGTGTGCATAACTTTCATTCTCTCTCTGGATATAGTTTTCTTTCTGACATTAAGAGATTCTTTTCCTCTATGAAACAAGTGTTACTTTGTTATAACTGTGTTATTCCTTGTAGCTAACGTGCATTTTATGAAAATGTTCTGATGCTTTGCCCCGCAGTCCCACAATGCAATTCTCCATTGGAAACCATTTTTATTTCCTGGGACTATTAAGTGGCTTAGAATGAAAGCTACTAAGCATTCTTCTTTGCTGAGAAAACTCCTTTCAGAATGAGTAGGAGTGAGCATAGATAATAGGAAGAGATGATATGATCATGTTGCAGGTAACCCACCTCCCATTTAGGGTTCAGTTTGTCTAACCCAGGGAACTGTGCAATGACCCAGGAATGTTTCCTGAGATTTAAACTGCACACTGAGAATTTAGGGTTATTGTGTAGAGAGTGACTCTTCTAAGCAGGGAGTGATCTGTCCATGTAAGAACCTTGGATAGGCCTGTGGGTGCGTCCTGGAAACAAATGAGGACCTACTCTGAATCTAAAGCAGGATTTCTTCATTGGGATACTACTGACATTTTGGAATGCATCATGGGTGAGGTAGACTGTCCTGAGCATTGGAAAACGTTTAGTAGCATCCCTGACTCCCCACTAGATGCCGGTATCCTCTCCTAAGGGCGACAACCTCAGATGCCTCCATATGCTGTACAATGTCCACTGTAGGAACACATCACCTCCTGTTCAGAAATGATTGACCTACAGCTTGCACAAATGGCCCTTCTGGGGCAGGTGTAGAAGCCCTTGGATACTTTTTCAAAGGATTGCAAACAGCCTTAAGAAACCACTGGAGGGCAACAGAGTGGTTAATTTAAGCTGCTCCAGAAGAGTGTCACTGAGGGACCTGATGGAAAATGGGAAAGAAGGGGAGGTCCTCTTGGGAGCTTGATGGAATCATTAATAAGAAGTGTTGGGATTGTAAGAGCTTTAGGGAAGCAACCACCAGTTAGAACCCCCTCCATGACCCAGAAGCTGAGAAGACTGTCAGGAGGTGGCTGTCCAGTGATAGCCTCCATCACTCAGTGTCAGGAGTCTCTGCAAGGTGGGGTTAGTTAGCCTCTCTGTCTGCTTGATGTGGTGTCCTTAGAGTAGAGAAGAAAGCAATTATTGGTCTTCGCCTAATTTTTCATAAAGGTGACATAACATTCAGTTCAGTAAGCATTTATTACATGTCTGCTATTTACTAGGTTCTGTGTTTGGTTTTGGGGATACTGGTAGATTGCATAAACGGCCACTGTTATGGTTTGGATAAATATCTTCCTAATACACATTGTTGAAGGCTTAGTCTGCAGTGTGGTACTATTGGGAGGTGGTGGGACCTTTAAGAGGTGGGGCCTAGTGGGAGGAAGTGCTGTCATGGGGGGGCATGTCCTTGAAGGAAACAGTGGGACCCTCCTCCTTTCTCTCTCTCTTGCTTTCCAGCTGCCATGAGGTGAGCAGCTTCCCTGCCGTGTCCTCCCACCTCACCACAAATCCCAAAGCAATGGAGCCTACTGACCATGGATTAAAACCTTCAAAGCTGTGAGCTGAAATAACCTTTCCTTTTTACATCAGGTATTTTGCTATAGCAAACAATAGCTAACTAACATAACCACATTTTTTTTTTTTTTTGGTCTTTTTGAGACAGGGTCTTGCTATGCAGTTCAGGCTGGCCTTGAGCTCACTTTGCAGCCCAGGCTGGTCTTGAACTCGCAATGATCCTCCTGCCTCAGTCTCCCGAGTGCTGGGATTACAGGTGTGCGTGACGCCCGGCCACATAACCACATGCTATTTACCATGCCATTGGATATTCACTTCCTGCGGTGACTGGGCACAGCATGTGATTTGCTTTGGCCAGTGGGTCAGAAGTAGATGTGATACAAACAGAGACCTGAAGAGCTCTTGCTCATTGGAGTTGTATCGTCTCTGGGGGCTCTTGGGACCCTACCACTGCTGCCATGTGAGTGACGAGAGACCTGTGGCCTCCTTTTGCTCCATTTGACAGCCAATCAAGTTCTAGAAGCTGGGCCACCTTGTTGATCAGCAGGTAACTGATACAGCTCAGATAACTATAGCCAAATACTAGCTGAAGAAAGGCCCAGCCCAAATTGCCAATTGACAGAATGAATGAAAAAGGTGGTTGTAGGCCACTAAGTTTTTAAGTCACTAAGTTTCAGCAGAAACACGGATAAGATACAGTGCTTGCCTTCAGGGTCTCACAGTCTAATAGACTAGTAATATGCTTCCAAGGCATCCTGCTTGTGATTTGCTTTGGCCAATGGCCCCTTAGAGCCATTCCAGACAGTAATACCGGTCCCTCACTTTCTCCCCTCCTCTGGAACGCTAGTTAAAAGAATGAACTTGGAAGCCAAAATGTTGGATTCAGATCCCAGATTCATCACTTACTAGCGGTGTGATCCTAGGCAGGCTGCTTGATCTCTGTGTCTCTATTCCTTCAGAAAGGGGTAATAACATCACTTACTTCATAGAGTCATTAAGGGGATTAATAGATACACATTTCTTACCTAATAGGTCTATATAATGCGTCTTATATAATAGCTCTTATTACTTCATGTTTTGAAAGTATTAGTAGTACATAGTTGGTCTAAAATACAATCAGCCTTAAAGTTTTCTTTTTGAACAATATTTTCTCTTAAACATAATAGCCATATATATATATTCTTTTGGTAGGAAACTGAAAAAAAAACCAGGAAAATATAAAGAGGAGAACAAATGTCATCTCTTAGATTTTGTGCCTATTTTAGCAATAACATATTTCATTTTAAATCAAACTGCTATGACCAGCTGTTAGAGAAAGGTCATTCAAGGCGCTCAGGGAAAACATGTATCAGTGCTTAGCCAGGAGAGCTCTTTGTAGACCTTACTGAGCATACATGTCTGCAGTTGGATTGAAGGGGATCAGGTAGTTCTTTGTCCTACAGGAAGTAGGGATAATATGCAGGTCCAACAGATGAAATGAAACAGCAGGGCAAAGTCCAAAAGAGAGCCAGCAAGGAAGGCAATGATTTGCAGCTCTGGACCTAAGGAACATTTTCAACTAAAGAGCATGTTCTTTTATTTAGTTTAATTTTTAAAATTAATACTAATTGTAGTCAAGCATGTTGTGCACATCTACAATTCTAGCACTCTGGGAGGCTGAGGCAGGAGGATCAAAGTTAGAGAGCCCAGTCCCTGCAAATTATCAATTTATCAAGATCTTGTCTGAACATAAAAAATAATTAAAATAATGAGCTAGGGATGTAGCTTAGTGTGAAGGGCCTGGGTTCAGTCCCCAGTACCACACTCAAATTAGTACTAGTAGTAATTGAGAAGTCATAATTGTATACATATATGGAGCAAAATGAGATATTTTGATATATGTATATAATGTAGAATGATTATACCATGGCAATTAACATATCTATCACGTCACACAATTTTTTGTGGTAAGACATTTGCAATTTGCTCTCTCTATTTTTTTTTTTTTTTGAGACAAGGTCTCACTATACAGTTTTGCTATATTCACTATGTAGCCCAGGATGTTCTTAAACTCTCAGCCTTTCTGCCTCAGCCTCCTGAGTGCTGGAATTACAGGCATGTGCCACCATGCCAGGCCTACTTTCTTATCTTGAAGTGTATAATGCATTATTACCGATTATAGCCACTTTTCTGTGCAGTAGATCTCAAAACATATTCCTCCTGTTTATTTGAAACTTTGTAGCCTTTGGCCAACAATTCCCTATTCCCTGCTCTTCCTCTAGCCGTGGATAATTTTTATTCACTCTCTATTTTTATGAGTTCAACTCTTTTAGATTACACAGATAAGTGAGATCATGTGGGGTTTTTTGTCATCTATTTGAGACAGGGTTTTGTTATGCAGTTCAGGCTGGCCTTGAACTCACTTTGTAGCCCAGGCTGGCTTTGAACTTGCAGTGATCCTCTTGCCTCAGCCTCCTGAATGCTGGGACTACAGGTGTGTGCTGCCATGCCTGGCTGATCATGTGGTATTTGTCGGTGCCAGGCTTATTTCACTTAGCATAATGTTCTCAAGGTTCATCCATGTTGTTGAAAATGAAAGAATTTCCTTCTTTTTAAAGGCTGAATAGTACTCCATTGTGTATGTGTATACCATATATATATGTATTTTTTAAAAAATCCATTTATTCATTGGATGCTTAGAGGTTGATTTCATATCTTTGCTGTCATAAGTAATTCCATAATGAACACAAGAGTGCCGAAATTCCTTTTGATTGCTGAATGGTATTGCAATGTATGGAAATACCACATTTTATTCGATCATTGATCGATATTTGGGTTGCCTTTACAAGTCTTGCAAAGACATATGTCTTTTTTATTTTAAAGAGAAAAAAATAACAAAATAACAACACCAAAGACAAAAACAAAACAACCCCAAAACAATAAAAATGATACAGGATTTCAAAACAAGATGATAAGAATTAACAATGGTTGTTATATTATATATTGTTATCCTCAATGAAATTGCTCAGATTACCAAGTGTAAGAATGCAAGATTGATCAGTTAAAGAGAATAAAAAGTAATAAAAATTAGAAATGATACAGAGCTTCACTAAATAAGATGGTAGGAATTACAGAATGGTTGTTATATTGCATATTGTTGTCTTCAGATTAGTTGTTCAGATTACCAGATATATTTTTGTTTTTCTTTTTTTTTTGGTGGTACTGGGGATTGAACTCAGGACCCTGCGCTTGCTAGGCAGGCGCTTATTCCACTGAGCTATATCCCCAGCTCCCAGATTACCAGATATAAACATGCAAAATTGGTCAAGAAAAAAAAATTAAGCATTAACTGTTCCTTTCAATAAACCAATAGACATCAGCAGTACAATTATCCCAGCTATCCTTGCATAACATATATATATATATATATATATGTGTGTGTGTATATATATATATATATATATATATATATGTATGTATTTTTCCCCGTTATGTTTTTCTCCATGGAACACCTCTCTCCACTGTCCCTTAATTCACTTACTCCATTAAACTTACAGTGGTACCTTGGTTCAGGAACTTAATTCATTCCACAATTCTGGGCAAGATGGCCGTCTTGTGTTTGTGCAAGGAAGATGGCTGCGGTTGTGTTCATTACTGGATGAGGAGGTCATGAATAGAAGCAAAATTTTCCTGAATACTTCTGTTTGTGAATGTAACTGTTTGTTTGCAAAAAAAAGTGTTTGTGAACCAACATACCACTGTATTCATTCATTTCTGGCTAGTGGTGACAATTTATTAAGACTTTCTTGTTTTCAAAGTTGGTAGGATCTTGTCAAATTGGCATGTTATTTTATTTCCACTTCTTTACTATTTTTTAAAGGAATGAAATGATAAATCCCAAATAAATGTAGAAAGCCCAGCTCTATTTTTCAAACTTGTTGGATGTTAAACTTTTGGTGAATCCCTAATCAAGAATTTCATAATTTGTTAACACACCAAAGCAGAACTCATCATAAGTTAGTTTAATTATGAGGGCAGAGGAAATTTTACTTTTTTTGTGAAAGTTTTTGGACATATTTCAAAATTGGGCATTAATACTTGAATTCTTCAGACTGAAATCTCCTTTTAAAATTTTTTTTTGTAAAAATTGAGAAGGCTTAATAAGCAATCCAGATTTCTTTTTTTGGACGAAAAAGCAAAAAGGTAAATAAACTGCTGTAGGCTTATAAATGTGCTTGCATACATTTAAGTTCTATTTCTCTATGTCCCCTGGAGAGTTATTGGATGGAATTAATTCTAAGGGAATCTCAACCAGGTCCCTCAAAGGTTAAATTAAATTGAGGAGGACTACTGCAATTGGATTATGTTGTCATCTTTTTGGATTGCTCATCCAAAGATTGAAGTCCCATTTCATGCATAGGTCATCTCAATGGCTTGTTCAAATTTCTATTTTTTTCCTTCATGAATAATTTCCCTCAAAAGGTAACTTTTCTTCTCTGTGGTCATAGTAGAAGTGTTTGTATAGAAATAACAAAGGGAAATGCATTCTAGTTTGTAATATACTGAGTTTTAAAACAATTGCTCTTCTGTACTCTGCAACTGTCCTTTCCTTTCCCCACATGAGGTTTAGAAGAGGGTTGACCTATTGCAGTTGTGTGGAAAGAGGGGGAAACAGGGTCCCATTACAGGGAGGAGGAAGAGGTGACAGATACAGTGAGGTTGAGCGTCCGTCACGAGCAGCAACAACAAAATTTCTGCCACAAACCTCCCTCGTATCTCATATTTCTGAAATTAGTACTTGTTAACTCTTTAATTGCTCCTCATTGATGCTGCTGGAAATTTATTCCTCCTTCCTAAACTCCACCTTTACCTCTCATACCATCAATGTCAGTACCATCTAATCCTGGCTGTGGTCATCTCTAGAGTTCTGGGTCACTCTTCTTCCTTGAAGGAAAAAAAAGCTATCCTTAGGCCTCGTGTCATTCTTTCCTAATTCTTGGGGATTTTAATGCAGTTGTTTTTCATTGTTTGTGGTTGTTGTGTTCATATACTTGTGAATACTGATATACAGAGTGCTGAAGAGTTGTTTCTAGAGGGAAATACAGGGTGGGTCCTCCCAAGCTTCTTGCTAGCTATTTCCCTTTGCCCAAGACACTGTCCCCTTGTATTCACAGGCTAGGAGGAAGGTTCCCAGTATATTTTTGTGAATATATTTTAGGATGCTTCATGACAGCCCTATGATTTCTCCTTTTGGGTCTGTGAACTGCAAGGCAACTCTAGCAAGGAAAGAGAGTTGCATAGTCTTCACCTAAGGCAGGAATGGCTTCATCAGACATGGGAGGAAGGATGACTTGAGCT
>PVLD010028611.1:0-19197 GCA_004027595.1 Dinomys branickii
TGGCCTTCTTTATCTCTTTTGACTATTTTTGGTTTGAAGTTTACATTGTTTGCAAACATAATAGCTACCCCTGCTATTTTCTGAGGGCCTGTTGCATGGAGAATTGTATTCCAACCTTTAACTTTCAACCTATGGATTTCTTTTTGAGTAAAATGTGTTTCCTGTATACAGCATATCGTTGGATTGTGTTCCTTAATCCGGTTTTCACCTTTGAATCTTGACTTTGCCTCTTGCCTCTGTTCTTGGACATACAGCCACTCTGAGCCTATTTCCTGTTTTTGAAAAGTGGATGATCATATGATCCTGTGGGGTACTGAAGAAGGTTCAATACAATACTACACTCGAGAGCATTGTGTAGACTACAAGTTGTGACATAGGTCAGTGGTCGAGGTTGTCTATCATAAAATAGACTTTCTAGCAGCGCAGGTAATCACTGAGTATCTTCCTAAAGTATGCTCCTCTTATCTAAAACTCATCTACCTCGGTACACATATAGATTTACTTACTCTTCACAGGATAACACATTTTATATTCTTCATAGTTTTTAGGACACTTGAAAGTCCTAGTTGTATATATGAAAACTGATATCTCATTCCATCTCTAAAGTCCTGGTTTCTAAGTAGAAGTACAATCAAATAGGCTAGCAAAGCACTCCAATACAACTTGAATTGTATCCCTTGGGGTACTGAATGGTTAAATAAAAAATAGTTTGGTTGCAAGAATTAGAAATTCTTTACAAACCTCCTTACCCCTCCCAAAGACACACCTGGAACAAATGAGACTGTATATCCTATATGAATTTCTCCAGAATCTGAATAAAAGCAAGAGATACTGGGCAAAGTCTAGATGCTGTCCTGTAGCTACTTGTACTTAAATATGAAAATGACTATGGAATAAAACAATAAAAATTCATTTTCCCCCTTTCTTCTTTACTCTTACCTTTTGATATTTAGAAGCGCAAGGAACTAGCATACACTATTTTCTTTTATTTTACTGTTTATACCAGAGAATTCCAGTGAGTTCCTGCTGATGACCAGTGATGCCTGCTGCTTGGAATAATGGGAAACTTCCAGGGCACTTATTTACTCATTGATTTCCATAGCATGGGGCTTTGCATCTGTTCCTCCTTTTTATTGACTAATTTACTGTATTAGAAAAATTTTGTATATATAAATGAAGTGTGAATCAAGAAATACATCTAAAACTTTCTGCACTTGCTCACATGGCTACATGATCCTTTGTTTACTGCTACCATGATAACTACTATCTCTTTGAATAGCCTTTAGCAATTGATTTCTAACTTATTGCTATGTTATCATACCGCTTTCTGTGAATACAGAGCATGTGACTATATTTTTGCATCCCTATTCCTTACTTCAGTGCATAGAAAAGAGGAGCTCTTTAATGCAGTTAGATAAATGCGCTAAATGAAGAAAGGTTTGCAATTTCATGAAAATTAATTGGTTCCTTTTTGTGGACACATTTTATTCTTGGTAATAAAAATAAAAGGAACCAAACTTTAAATCAGTTTGCTTTTAAAGCTAGTAAGCAAAATAATATGTCTCAGAACATATTTCCCCTACTTCATATAAACTCAATTTGTAAATATATTGTAAAATACATACAAATATATTTGTACCAAGGTCAGGCATTTGAGCACTAAAAATTAGTTTTGTTTTACTGTGTAAAGCAAAAATAGAAAGAGAAAGATTTCGAATGACAGAACATTTACTAAAATATTACAACAAACATTATTTTTAGGCATTTGTGTCTGAATTACAAAACTTACAGTATTATGACATTTATCAAATAATATTCAAAAACTTTTAATTTCATTTTATTAGTATATCATTGCATTGTGTAGTTATTATATTCACTGCTGAGAGTTGGTACATGTATATAATAGACCTTAATTCATTTATGACCCTTTCCCTCTTTCCATTCTTTCTGCTCTTATATCCCTACCTAGTTGTTTTTCTTCTGAAGTAGTCAATTTTGGGGACAAAAAGTATTGCTACAAAGGATTGGTGTAGCTACCCTATTAGTGTTTGATAGGTATTGTTTGTTTTTGCTTCTGTCATTTTTCTGTAAAATGATTGTATAATTTAGTGCATATATGTACTGTACTTTTGTTGTAGAAAGCATCCGCTCATACACAATTAAATTTGCTTAGTTTTCAAAGCTATGATAACAAAAGGGGAGTTTTACAAATGTGAGTGGAGAAGAAAATAAAATGGGTTGCCTTCCATTCTGCTCCATGTTCGCTGGATGGCTCTGGCCAAGTCACTGAAACTGTCTGAATTTCGTTTTGTTATCTATAAAATAAAGATGTTTGTCCTACTTGGGACCGTTGAAATGTTCAAAATGATGCAGCGCACTCAGACTATAGTTTACTTCCAGCTTTTACTGACTATTTACTAAACTGGTGGCTACGCTTACTGCTGTCTTTACACTCATTATTATTAATCCTTTGCATTGTACCTTTCAGAGGTTAGGGACTATGATTTGTTCACTGCTTGTAGGTTCAATGAAGTTTTTATGCTATTTTAAAATTTGTTTAGTTTCATTTTTGACTGAGGTGGAGATCCTAGCTAAGTATAGTAAAAGCTTTGTGCTAGTCATTATTAATACTGCTATGACTCAGATCATATTCTTTTTCATGACTTTACATTCTTTTAAATTTTTTCTTTTATGAAAGAATAAAGCAAAATCATCACAAAATAATGAGAATAACAATAGGTAATGCACCGTGTATCATTAATTTCAAAGTTGTTCGTCAGAGTACACGACATTGACAAAAAAGATTCCCTGACAAAGAAGAAATGAACTAGCACAAAACTTTCTTTTCAATTCATCGAAACTAGTAGTATAAATGAAACTAATTAGCACCTAATATCAAAGTGTTTTTGAAGCAATGAGGTAAATAATTTGGAGGACCATTTGAACCTCTTCCCACCTCCTATTTATCTATGTTCCTGCTTGCTTCTCATTTGCATATATATGTGTATATATATGTGTATAAATATATATGTATTCTGAGTTTTTCATATCAGATAAACAAGATGATACTAAAGCTTGTCTTGTCTTATTTCACTCTGTATTATGTTCTCAGATTGCATCCATTGACCTTTAATTCCTCAAGTTTTTCTTTATGGCAGAGTAGTACTCTGTTGCATGTGAATATCACATTTTCCTTATTTGTTCCCCTGTTGATGGACATATACACTGTTTTTAGATATAGCTATTTCACATTGTGCTATTAACTTTGCATTCTCAAGTACAAGAAAATTATGTTTTAGTTTTCAAAAACAACCTTGTTTTACATTGTTGAGAACATTCCTATGTAAAGAAACATGTAGGAAAATATTGACTGGATGTATACAAAATAAGTATAATAGTTCATATTTGGTATAAGTGTAACTTCTGAATTAGTCTCAAAATTTTCATGACAGATGATTGCTTTTAAATTTTAGAGAGAGAATCTTGAAATGTATATACTGAAATAATGAGAAAATTCAAAAGATGTAGACTTGTAAAATATATTCATTTTCTTCTTTAAATTAATTTTATTCCATTTTATCAGTGAATATCTGAATGCCATGCTCTATTAAGGAAGAACCCTTGAATCCCTGTTACCCAACAGCTAGATGGATATGCTGACAGAAAATATTGTTGTTACTCAAAACTAATCTAAGACAAATAAAAAAATGCCCTGAAAAGTAAAAACCATTTATGGCTTCTACTTATCCATCCACCCATCCATCCATCCATCCATCCATCCATCATCCTTCCAGTAGGAAAAGCATTTATTGAAGATTGGCTATATGTCAAGCTCTGTAATGGGGTGCTAAGGTAACGACAATGAATATAGTCGTGGTTTCTATGGTTAGTTAGCTCACAATATTGCGGGAAAGAAAGGTATATAAGCCACTACTTGGAATTTTAGGGTGCTTTTTATGAAAACGGTGAATGCCAAAAATCACTTCTATAGCTTTGAGATTTTTCCAAAAACTTGAGTTCAGTTTACTCATTTGTCACATGGGGAGTGAGAAATGGTCTTTTTTTCTTCATCCTCTGAGATTTTTAGACTCTGCTTTGTTAGTATGCCTCTATTTTTTCTGTATGTTAATTAGACTGTAACCTTTAAGAAATGCTATTTTATCTTCTTTTTTTTTTTTTTTTTTTTGCTGTTCTACTAAGACAGAAAGTGAAGACTATAGTCCAACAAGCAACCTCTCCTAAAAGCATAGAGTTCTGAGTTCCAGCTACTGGATTATCTCTGGGTTAGGTGCAGGCGGTCTTAGTCATTTTACTCCATTATCATAAATACCATCAGCAGGGTGGCTTACAGAACATTTCCTTCTTTCAGTTTTACAGGCTTAAAAATCCAAGTTCATGATGCCGGCAAATGATGGCTGGCAGGGGCTCTTTGATTAGTTTGTAGACAACCTTTTTCAGGTTGTGCTCTTAAGTGGGAGATAGAAGAGATCATTTCTTATGTGTTTCTTCTTACAATGGTATTAATCCCATTCAAGAGGGCTCCACCTGAAGGTCTCATCGGTTCCCACAGGCCCGCTTCACACTACTGTCACCCCAAGGATAAGGATTTCAGCATGTGAATTTTAAAGGGGTACAAACATCTGGACCAAAATACTGGGCCAGCAACAATGTTATGTCCATGCCAATAGGGTATTTTAGGGTCTGCTGATGACCTTTTATTATAGCTTCTACTAGTTAGCACTCATCTTTGTTGGCACCTTTTACATATGGTGCAGTGTCTCTAGCATTAACTGTGTGACTTTGGACAAGTTGCTGAAGGTTTTTGTGCCTCAGTAACTCCTTTTTCCACAGTGATGACTGGGGGATAAAATCAGATAATACATATGGGTTGCTCAGTAGAAGTCCAGGCACATAGTAAGAATGTAATAAGTAACAAAGACATATTTTAATTTTATTAGATAATTTATATAAATTGGAATGTTTTAAAAATATATTACACATAATAAAGTCATTAATAATTTTAAGTCTATATAAATCAATTTTAAATTTTAAATAATGTAGTATGATTATTTCCACCATCTTGTAATCATATGTTGCTTAGGTCAGTAGGACAGGAGGACCCAGGGACTATAGCCTTGTGAGGCAGAGGTGGTCTGAAACCACGTGATGTGATATCTGAGGACCTGGGTATTCCCACAATATGTTCCTGTACTCAATTTTGGGGCTAGAATATTGCCCAGTACAGCTGTGTGAAAGATACTCATTAAGAAAGTCCAGGACTGGAAAATAAAATGGTCAGAGACCTCCTATTTTACCCCCGACCGGGTCACTAT
Source organism: Dinomys branickii (assembly GCA_004027595.1). Taxonomy (NCBI): domain Eukaryota; kingdom Metazoa; phylum Chordata; class Mammalia; order Rodentia; family Dinomyidae; genus Dinomys; species Dinomys branickii. Next base: position 5,334 of record PVLD010028611.1, read on the forward strand.
GTCTGAAAATACATTATTATTATTGACCCATCTTCCAAAACACATAAAGAAAAAAATTAAAATAATGGCAATGACCTGTGAGCAAAAAAGCCTTAACCTTTATTCAAGTCCTTTATGAATTCTGTAGTCACAGAGACAAACTTAATAAACTCCTACACTACAACATAGGTGAATGGTAAAGTAACTCTTTAATATGTTGCTGACTGTATGTCCATATATAATGCTACTTCAAGTAACACATTTTGAAAATAATTTATGATTATATAATGAATTACCATTTATGATGAAGTAAGTACCTTCTATTCAAGAAGTATATTTATGATAATTTTAAACCTTTTTTCTAAAAAACTACTGTGAAGAAGGAGAATTACAGTTTTGTCACTGCACTGGGTCAGAGGAGGTTTCTCAAAGAGCAGATGGAGACATCAACAACACATCCCACCCACTGCATAATTTGTAGGTTAGCTAACTCCTGTCACAGAAAATAGTTTTTAGGACATGTCAGTGAGAGGCATAAAAATGTCTATTAGCCAAACTTTTAAAAGTACATATTGAGGGAGAAAGAGAACCTTCAAGAGTGAGGACCTTCAAGAAAAAGATGTGTTATTGTTTCAAGCTAGATATATTTGTGTGGTCCCTGGAGTTGTGCTCACATGGGTGGTTTAGGGTGTATACCACTCCTCTCTGTGTGGTTGCCCAGTTGACACTCTGTGTTAGAATGCAAACCACTCACATGAGTTTGCAGTAGAGATATGCAGCTCAGCACTAGTGCTATTTCCTTAATGACAGAGGTCTATGAGAGTAAAAACAATTTACACGTGAAAGCATCAACCTAGGGCTCAGTCTGCAGGCTGACTGTGTCTTTACAACTCTTGGGAATATTTTTGTGGGGGTTACCTGGAGAAGAAAAAGGCTTTACAATCTTGGGTAACTTTTGTGTCCTGAAACTGAAGTTTTCTTTAAAGGATAATTTTAAAATTATGCTTTTCTTGTTTCCTTTAGCCTTATTTTTATTTCTTTTATCCTACCTTATTTTGGTGAAGCGGCTGGTTCAAATTTTAATACCTGGTCTGAAAATCCTTGCTCACTGGGCGGGAAGTAGAAACAAAGGTCTCTGTTGCTAGATAGAGATCTTTCTAGGAGTCACGAATAAAATAGGGAAAGTGTCTACTGTGTCATTGTCTTAAGAACGTTTTCAAACAAAGGAGCTTATGTTTTGGGGAAAGCACCTTGTGTGAAGAAAGGAAAACAAGTTGAACCAGAAATCTTGAATATTCAAAGATCAGCTGGCCATTTGGAAGCAAGGTCAGGGGCCTGGGAGTATGTACACAAGAGAGAACAACGTGTGGGAAATAGGACACTTTCCTTTAGGTCCCATAAATGCACTTAGAATGGCCGTAAATTTACAAAAAAGAATTTGTATGCTTTTTGATATTGGTTTAGGAAGACTATCTCCTCCTTGCTCAGTATTGTTCAAAGAAGTAAAATTTATCATGAAATTGTTTTCTTTTTCACATCATCAAATAAAAACTGCACCATGTCTTTTATCTCCCAAAATTGTTTGGCTTATATTTTTACCATCTTGTACAACTTTGTTTCGACTCAAAATTCCTATTTTCATGTTGTTATAGTCTCAGATTATGAAACAATGAGCTAATGTGAAACTTTGATCTTGCCCTAAGGTTCTGAGAGGGGGATTCATTTTATCCTACTCTGTGTGTGTGTGTGTGTGTGTGTGTGTGTGTGTGTGTGTGTGTGTAGAGTCCCCCAGTGCAGTTGCTTCAGCTTCAACTGTTTTTTATCATTTCTTTGAAAACAATTTGATGTCACCGACTGAAATGTAAAACAGTTCTTCAGATGCTTAGGCATATTTAGGTATTGCTTGCTTTTCTCACCAATTATGAATACATAATCCTATAAAAATAACAATCAGTATTTTGGTCTTAATTTGTTTTCACACTATGTGTTACAGTTTCAATAACCGTCCTGGAGATGCATTATTTTCAATTTTGTTAAGAACAAAATTTTGCTTTGAAGAATTTCTAGGAGTTATTCCTAAAGGGCTTTGTTTTTATTGGCGGGAAGTTATTTTTTTCTTTTTGAGACAGGGTTGCACTACCCAGGTCAGGATGGCCCTGAACTCACCTTGTAGCCCAGGCTGGCCTGGAGCTCACAGCCATCCTCCTGCCTCATCCTCCTGAGAGCTGGGATTGCAGGCATGCGCCACCACGCCAGGCCTGTTAGAGGGGTTTTTGTCCATATGTCAAATCACCAGTAGTCACAGAGGTAATTATAATTACAGTAAGCATTTAGTACTGATTATGCCCTTATGGAAAACATTATGTACAGTACTTTTCACCTTCTGTTTCATAGCGTGGAATGATCAGACAAATTCAAGTTAAAGATTTCTTCTGTGACTCCCCCAAGCACTTCTTTCCTTTCAATCCTTTCCAGTATGTGAATATGTAATTATTCTTTTCAGTCATGGTCTACATGACCTTCAGTAGTTAATTACGACGTTACTTCTAAGCTCGCTCTGGCATAGACCACGATTCCAGATACTAATGCAGGTTAAAACATCAGCTATTTCCGCTCTTCTTTTCTCGAAGACCACGTTCTGACCATAAAGGAGAGCCAAACACCCAAAGGACAGGGTGTGAATAAGACATTCACACCCTAAATTCCTGTCCCCTCTTTTCTGTCTAATTGCAGTGAGAATATTGTTTTAAATAAATCTTCTGGTTTCTAAAAATTTAACAGTCAGTTCTCATGAGCTAGGACTAGCTAATCTTATTTCACTATTTGATGTCTCCTAAGATAAAGTAAGGTATATACCATACTATAGCAGCTTTAATTTTAATAGGCAAATGAGGCATTTAAAGCAACAACAGGGCCAGGAATATAGCTTCGTGGCACAGCACCTGCATAGCAAGCCCGAGGTAATGAGTTTGATTCCCGAGATGAGGAAAAGAAAAATTAGAATCAAAGCAACGATAATGTTAATCAGAAATGAACAAATAGTAATGCGTGGGGTGTGAATACATTAAAATATTATTTAACCATCAAAAGGAATGGTTATTTACATACAAAATGGATGAATGTCAGAATAATTAGGTTGAATGAACAGAGCCAGTCAAAAAAGTATAGATTTACATTCTTGATGATTCTTTTCATACAGATTCTAGAAAATGAAAATTAATTGACATTGATAAAACTCAGGATTTTGGTTTCATGAGCATGAGAGCATAGGAAAGGAAGAGATGACGGATCACAAGTGGGCGGAAGGAAACGGTGTAGTGTGATGGATATATTCATTAACTTAATGTGTTGTTATATGTTATAGTAATTTACATATGTTAACCTTATCAAACTGGCAGTTTAAATATGGGCAGCATGTTGTAGTTGAATTATATTCTGATAGATGCATTACATTAAAAAAAGAAGCCATCATATTCTTGGAGAAGAACAGAGTGGGCTTGTTCTATCCAGATTTTTTATGGTGTTACTCAAAATAAAATTTGTATTCCTGTAACATAGACAAATAGAACAGTAGAAAAAAATAGAGACTCCGGGAAAAAGCATGAGCATATGTGGAGTCTTCAGTTATAAAGAGAGTGCTACTCTAAAGCTGGGGAAGGAAAATATTTTTCAGTAAATCATGGTGGGTCATTTTATATTCAGAAAAATGGAAGTGAAATTTGGCTCCTACATTATATCATACACCGAACTTTCATAGCAGAATACATCAAAATATGGATGCAAAATTAAGGTATTTGGTGAATATCGATGACATAATATTTATCAAAAATAGTAATGAATAGGTTAAAATGAGGGAATTTGACCTTATTGAATGAGATTATTCCTCAAAGAATTCCTTAAGAGAGTGGAAAGTAAAGGTGTAGTCTTGATAAAAGAAAGAAAGAAAGAAAGAAAGAAAGAAAGAAAGAAAGAAAAAGAGAGAAAAAGAAGGGAAACTATATATGCATATACACAGGAGAACTGAGAATTATAATGCTGATTTCTACTGGTCTATTGAAAGGAACAGGTAATGCTTAAATTTTTTCTTCTTTTTACCAATTTTGCATGTTTATGTCCGGAATCTGAACAACTAATTTGAAGACAGCAATATGCAATAGAACAATCATTAAATTCCTGTCATCTGATTAGTGAAAGTCTGCATCATTGCTAATGCTTTTTCTAGTATTTTTATTATCTTAAAAAAATTTTAAGACACTCAAAAAAAAAGAAATTCAGCACAAAACACTGATATACATCTAATAATATCTAAGATCTACAATCAGTAGAAAATGATACAGAACTATGCAGAATGAACAATAAGTTGAAGAAGCACAAAGATGTTGCAAAAGTGATCAAGCTCACTGGTGACTCAGGGACATGAAAAAGAAAACTGCAACGAGATACTGCCCATACCTCCTAGAATAACTGAAATATAACAGTTTGACATGCAATGGGAACTCTCCTATACTGCTGGAAGCGGTGTCCATTGGTACTATCCCTTTGGAAAACTATTTAAGAAAACCATTATCCCATACATTTGATTATGTGCATATTCTATAGATATTTTAAGCTTTTTTCAACTTTTATTTTTATTAGTATATGTTTGCATTACAGAATGATTATATTCCTATGGGGAGTTGGAGCACGTACGTTGCACATCTTCAGTTTGCTCACCTTCCTCTTTTCTCTTGATTTACTTTCCCTTGCAAAAAGATCTACCTTCTTATTTTCTTTCATGTAACTTTCCGAGACCAGCATTTCTGTTAGTTTGTCCAAATTGAGAAACTCTTTTTTCCCTTTATTCTCTATAGCTTTCTACTTTGGACAGACAGCCTGTTGAGTAGGTTTATGATGAAAGGAAGATCACTTGTCATAAATGTGAGCAATTTACTCTCTGTAATCATACAACTTCACTCATTAAATGCTACATCTGTATTTTAACCGAGACAGTGCATTTAGCTTTGATTATGTCAAATTATTAATCAAACATCCTTCTTTGCCATAGGCACATCCCACTTAGGGCATAAAAATATTTGTGTTATTCTGAAAGTTTTATAATTTTTTGTATTATATGTAACACTCTGCTAATCCCATTAAGAAAGGTAAAGGAAGAATTCTAATACATGTTTGCCTAGGGCTGTGTATGCCTCATGAAAATAAGAACCCTGAAATGCTGCCATACAAGTAGGTTTGGAGGGTTTAGTAAATAATGTGGACTGTGGTTGTATTTTAGTTTTAGTTTTCTGGTAGACTTTTAAAAAATCCTTAATAGCAATTAGGGCTTTATCTGCTGTATTTCTTGGTGTAGAGCTTCAGGCAATATTACAGCAATACTGTGAGTCATTCACTGTATTGGAAAGAAGGTAAAATTTCCAGTTGTGAAAACAGTGTTGTGATAATGCTATCGTTAAGCAAAACTAGGGCTTCCTATTTCATTTCTACACATTTACCAGAAAGAATTGAAGGCATGCCAAAAAGGTACCTTGTTGCATGGCGCATATGTTCACAAGAACACTACTAACAAGAATCAATAGTTGAGAACAGTTTAAAGGTATATCTATGAATGAATGGATTAACAGATTGCCATACCTATATTAGAATATTATTCAGCTATAAAAAGCTATGAAAACCTAATCCATGCTACAAGGTAGGTGAACCTCAAAATCTTTATGATTTTCAAAGAGAGTTATAGCGAACTGGTCACACAATGTGTAACTCCATTTCTATGTGAAGTGCAGGCTGGGCAAAGTCATGAAGATATTGGAGAGCAGCAGTCATCGGGCGCTAGAGAGAAGGTAAGAATGGCGCCAAACTGCTTGAAGTGTGGAGCTTTATCTTGAAGTGATGGAACTGTTTTAAACTACGTAGAGGTGGTGGTTCCAAAACATTGTGGATACACTAAATGACACGAAATTATTCCCTTAAATTGGCTAAATGTATGTTATGTGCATTTCACCTAAATAAATAGTCTGTTTTTAATCTTAAGAGCTCCAAAATATATATCGACATAAATATAGAAAAATGTTTATGTCACTATTAATAAATATACTGAATAATTTATCATTCACATGCTATAAAGAGAATACAGTGAACAGGGCAGCTGGGTAGATGGCAGGGGATAGAGTGTAGGATTGGGCACGGTAGCTTTCCGGTCTGAGGTACACGCCCCTTGCAAACACATGAATGAAGGTAGACTCTTGCATTAGATATTACTACTGGTTCTGATTCTTAAAATTTTGCAATATCCTTTACAGCCATTGTTTTGAACTGTTATGTCCATTAATGTAAGGAATTAACTTGCTGCAGCATATGCAGCTTTGCAGCATTTTCTTGTGAGTCTTCAGAGAAAGTTATGAAGCATTCTAAACTAGTTGATTCTATTTTTATTTTAAAATATTTAATTAATAAGAATTATTATATTCAAGATCTGCATGGTGTAACTTAAATCCTATAAACAATCTTTACTGCACAGTGGAAGTAACATATCCATCCCCTGTAACAGTTGCCATTTTCTGTTCATGGGGAGGACTCTTAAAGTCTGCTCTCTTAGTAAATTTCACTTAAAAATAATTCCGACCATGCTGTACCATAGACCTTCAAAACTTACTTGTCTTTAACTGAATGTTTATCTATAGATTGCTCCACTTTGAATATTATTTTGCTTCTAGAATCATATTAGAGGTTTATCTGCCAATGTAAGTGTTGGGAGTCTGGATTGTAATAGGAGATATTAGGCCATGAGGGTAGGGTGCAGGAATGTGGTAATAGAATAGATTTGCAGGAAGAGGTTCACTTTCTCATTTCCACTGTTCTACTCTCTGAATCCATGGGTTTAACTTATCTAGATTTCACAAGTATTTTATGTGATACAGTATTTGTCTTTCTGTGTTTATATATCCTTAGGTTCATCTATGCTACCATAAGTGAAAAAAATTTCTTCCTTTTTGACTGAAGAATAAATATTACATTGCGTGTATGTGTGTGTATCACATTTTCTTTATCCATTCATTGACCACCTAGGCTGGTTCCATATCTTGGCTATTGTGAACAGTGTTGCAATAAACATGGCCGTGTAGGTGTTTCTTCTACAAACTGATTTCATTTCCCTTAGTGTATACCTAGAAATGAGAAATGAGATTGTTGGGTCATTTGGTAGTTCTGTTCCATTTCTATGCTTATTGCAGGTATTACCATAGTGATTTGTTTATTATAGATTTGTGGCATATTTTGAAGCCAAATGGTGTGATGTCTCCAGATTTGTTCATTTCTCTCTCAATTACTTTGGATACTGAGGGTCATTTGTGGGTGCATATGAAGTTTTGGAGTGTTTTTCAACTTCTCTGAAAATTGCCTTTGGAAATTTTATAGGGATTATATTGAATTTATGGATTGCATTGGTTATTATGGACATTTTATAATAATTACTTATAATCTATAAATATGAGACATATTTCCAATGTATTTATATCTTTATCAGTACCTTTTAACAGTGTTATATATTTTTGAGGATATGGATCTCAACCTCCCTAATTAAATTTATTTCTAAGTATTTTATTTTTGATGTTATTGTAGATAGAATTTTTTTCTTAATTCATTTTTTGACATTTTGTTGGCTCAGACTTCCAGTACTGTGTTGAATAGAAATGGGAATTTGATCCACAGATATCTTATGAAGTATCTCTTATATATTACTAGTCTCATTTGTTGCTTTCTGTATTCTTTCTTTGTCTGTAATGTTGGGCTATTTTTTTATTTGTCTCTGGGTAATGTATTTGTTGATCCTGCTTGTTGTCATTCATGATTCTAGATGTTAATATCTCTCCTAACACATGGGACATTTTCTGCCAGTGTTTTGTTTTAAAAAGTAAGATCAGGGCTGGGAATATAGCTCAGGAGCACAGTGCCTGCTTGGCAAGCATAAAGTCCTGAGTTCGATCACCAGTGTCAAACGATAATAATAAATCTCTCATATATTTCTTTTTTCCTCTTCTGAAATGCAATTATTTATTCATTAATCTCTTAATGGTATCTAATAAGTCCTATGTGCTCTTTTCCTTAAAATTATTTTTGTTCCGCTAATTGCCTAGTTTTGACCGACTTGTCTTTTTTTTTTAAAGTATAAAAACTAAAAGATATTAACAAACAGACACAAAGTAACATAAGAATAGTACAATCGAATCTGAATTAGAGATAAGGTGACAGGGAATCAACAATGGTTGTTGCATTACATATTGATAACTTCTAAGTGTATACTCAGGAAAACAGATATAGACATGCAAAATTGATCAGACAATTAATCATCAACTATTCCTTACAATAAAGTGACCTAAGTCAGTAGTACAACTTCTTTTTAAAGTGTGAAAGCAAAAAGAACTACATCATCAACAACAGAGAAAAAAAACAAAAAACAAAAATACAAAAAGCATTAACAAAGAGACACAAAGTAGCTCAATAACCGTATAATCAGAATTGAATTATAGACAAAGCAACAGAAAACTAACAGTAGTTGTTGCATTACATATTGATATCTTCAAAATGTATGCTCCGGAGAACACATATAGACATTCAAGATTGATCAAACAACCCGTCATCAACTATTCCATACCATTAAGTGACATAAGACAATAGTAGAACCGTGTTAGCCATCCTGCACATATGTATACACATACATACATTCATACATACATTTTTGCCTCTTTCTTTTCTCCTTTCCCTCGTGGCATCTGTTCTTTGCTTTTGAACAGATTTCCTTCATGTCTCTTAGTTTATGTTCCCGCCCTCAGGTTCTTACACCAGTGACACAATACGTTGCCTGCACATGTACCTCTGATTTATTTCACGTATGAGTAGGGTGTCCAATTGTGACCATTTGCCTACAAAGGCACCAAATCTGTCCCTCTTTATAGCTGAATAATATTCCATTATATAAAAATGCTACAGTTTTTTAATCCAGTCTTCTGTGGATGGACATTTGGGTTGCTCCCACAATTTAGCTATTACAAATTGTGCTGCTATAAACATGTGTGCACATATATCAGACTGATATGATGCTTTCAGATCTTCTGGGAAAATACCCAGAAGGAGAATAGCTGGTTTGAATGGAACCTCTAGACCTAGTTTGCTGAGGAATCTCCAAACTGCTCTCCACAGTGGTTGCACCAGTCTGCATTCCCACCAGCAGTGTAATAAGAGTCCCTATTTCTCCACAGCCTTGCCAGCATTTGCTATTGGATGATTTTTTCATACTGGCCATTCTTACTGGGATGAAATGGAATCTCAGTGTTGTTTTTATTTGCATTTCTTGGATGACTAAGGATGTGGAACATTTTCTCATATATTTATTTGCCATTTGTATTTCTTTATCTGAGAAGTGTGTATTCATCTCAGATGCCCATTTCTGGACTGGGTCTTTGAATTTGGACAGGTACATGTTTTTTAATGCTTTGAATGTTCTAGATAGAAGACCTTTGTCTGAGGGACAGCCAGCTAGGATTTTTTCCCAATTTGTGGGTTTTCTTTTTACTTTGCTGGTGATTTTTTAGATGTACAAAAACTTTTCAGTAGGATGAGGTCCCAGTTATGGATTCTTTGAAGTGTTTCCCTTGCAGTTTCATTTTTGTTCATGAACTCTCTGCCTACTCCTATGTCTTCAAGATTTTTACCTACTTTCTCTTCCAATAGATTTAGACTTTCTCTTTTAATGTTGAGATCTGTGATCCATTTTGACCTGAGTTTGGTGCATGGTGATAGACTGGGGTCTATTTTCAGTTTTCGGCAAGAGGCAAGCCAGTTTTTCCAGCACCATGTATTGAACAGGTCATCCTTTTTCCAGTGAGTTTTGTTGGTCCCTTTGTCAAATACTAGGTGGCTGAGTGTATTTTTCATTGTGGTTGCATCTTCCAGTCTGTTCCATTGATCCTCAGGTCTGTTTTTTAGCCAGTACCAGGTTGATTTTATTACAGTAGCTTTGTAGTATAATTTCAGGTCAGGGATTGTGATTCCACCTGACTTGTCCTTATTGCCCAGGATTGCTTTTGCTCTTCTGGGTCTCTTCTGGTTCCAGATTAATTTAAGGCATATTTTCTCTAGATCTGTGAGATATGCTAATGGTAGTTTAATGGGAATTGCATTGAATCTGTACAACAGTTTTGGTAGTATGACAATTTTCACAATGTTGGTTCTTCCTAACCATTAGCAAGGTATATTTTTCCATTTATTGACATCTTCTTCAATCTCTTCTTTTAGAGTACTATAGTTTTCACTGAATAAATCTTTCACATTCTTTGTTAGATTGATTCCTAAGTATTTCAGTTTCTTGGCTGGTATTGCAAAAGGTATGGTTTCCTCAATTTCTCTCTCAGTCTGTTTGTTGTTCATGTATAGGAATGCTATTGATTTTTGGGTGTTGACTTTGTATCCAGCTACACTGCTGAATTTGTCAATTAATTCCAGGAGTCTTCTTGTGGAGTTTTTGGGGTCCTCCATGTATAGTATCATGTCATCTGCAAATAGTGATAGTTTGACTTCTTCTTTTCCTATCCTTATTCCTTTTATTTCTCTCTCTTGTCTAATTGCTCTGGCTAATGCTTCCAGAACTATGTTGAATAGGAGTGGTGACAGTAGACATCCTTGTCTTGTTCCTGACTTTAAAGTGAAAGTTTTCAGTTTTTGTCCATTTAGTATGATGTTGGCTGTTGGGTTGTCATAGATGGCTTTGATCAGATTGAGGTAGAGGCCATCTATTCCTATTTTTTCTAAGGTTTTTAACATGAATGCATGTTGGACTTTATCGAAAGCCTTTTGTGCATCTATTGAGATGATCATGTGGTTTTTGTCTTTCGCTGTATTGGTATGATGTATTACATTAATTGATTTGCGAATATTGAACCATCCCTGCATTCCACGACCTACCTGGTCATGGTGTATAATTTTCCTTATGATTCGCTGTATTCTATTTGCTAGTATTTTGTTATCTTTGCATCTATGTTCATTAGAGAGATTGGCCTATAGTTCTCTTTCTTGGTTGGGTCCTTCTCTCGTTTTGGTATCAGCATGATACTTGCCTCCCGAAATGTGTTAGGGAGAGTTGCCCGACTTGTCTTCGATTTAACGAATTCCTTGTTCTGCATGGCCAGGTCTGCCTTTAGCAAAATACATTGAATGTTTGCCTTCCCCCAGTTTATTCTTTAGTTCCAGAACTTGTTTTCTTTTCTGTGACTTCTGTTTCTCTGTTATTGTTTTCATTTTGTTCATGAATTGTTTCCCCAATTTTGTTCAGCTACTTGTGTTTTATTTTATGATATTAAACTCATTTTTGACTTTTCTTTTGAATTCTATTTCCAGAACTTCCTATGTCACCATTTTGCAGGGGTAGTTACTGAAGCTTTCTTTATTGCTTCTTTTGGTGGTATCCTTTTGCTAATTCTTCATTATCAGTGTATTCATGTATTGTGTTTGTATATGTGAAGGAGCAAACATCTAGTCCAGTTTTTGCAGACTAGTTTCAGCAGTCAAGGACTTTCTCTTGTTGAGTCCCAGGGTATTACAGTTTAGATCTGGATGTGCCCCCAAGGCCTAATATGCCCATAGGCGGGGCTTTGGGGAAGAGATTGAGTTATGGGGTGCAATAATCTTCAGCAGACTATTCCACTAATGAGTCTGTAGGTCAGTGTGATCTTGACAGGTGGACCCAGTCTAAGGAGGTGGGTCATAGGGGCGTGGCCTGTAAGGGTATATCTTCTTCTCCAACTCTGCCCTCGGGGCTTTCTCTTTTCTGGGTGCCGAGCTGTGAGAAGCTGTCCTCCTCTCTTCCCCAGGCACTTCTGCCATGCCACCCTGCCTTAGAGGCATCTGACCATGGACTGAAACCTCTACAAACTGTAAGCTAAAACAAACCTTTCTTCCTTTAAATGTGTGCGCTGAGTACTGTGTCTCAGTGATGAGAAAAGTAACGGAGACACCGGGTTTGGAGCACTGCCTGCAGGATTACGTCAGATGGAACTGGAGTTGGGTCATGTGGCCCCCAGTGGATTACAGGGCTCTGCAGTTGGCTTCCTGCTACTAGAAGCTCCAGTAGCCATAGTTCTGGTCTAGTACCTAATGTGACTGGACTGTCCCAGAACCTAGGTCAGTAGTGCTGGACTTGACAAAAGGGTTCACTTCAAGGCCTGTGGATGGTAGATCACTTACTAGATGCATTGATAAATGTGGCATCTTCTGGTTCTCCAAGAGAGTTCCTATTGGATCATCATGTGCCTCTGCAGGAAGTGCTGGATCCCATTACCATGACTGCTGCTCTTGAAAGGGACTAGAACCAAAAACCAAGGCTCCTCCATAATCCACATCAAGCTTAGAGTCTGTAGGTCTTTGTGTGGGCCACACAGGGCAATGTCTCTGTCTGGGTTCCAGAGTAGACATTCCTGTTTGCAGATCACAGTTGAAAGGTGCTGTGGCTGAGCTATAAGAATGTTTAAAGAACCGCTGTGGGACTGAGGTAGGCTTTTCTCAGCTAGGAGCATGGACAGGGTGTGTCCCTCTTCATCCCTGTGTGAGCAGGACTGCTCTCAGATGGGAGCAGCGAAGTACAGAGTCAAGTTATAAGTCCATTTCAGCATCCACAGCAAGGACCAAGGTTAGAACAAAAGGAAGTAATTCCTATTGGTTCCATTAGGAAATGATTCTCAAACCAGACCAAGAAGAAAAGGGGTCTATATTGAGTCCATAGGGAGACAAGGAAATCTCTGGGTCTGGAACCAGAATCATGGTTGGTGAACCTGTCACCTGGATACTAGAATGTTCTATGGATACCAACCCAAGAAATGGACTGCTTATGTGATGGACTCTATTACAGTTTGTAACCTTCTATTTGAATCCCAAAGCTGCCACATTTATCCATGGATGGCTGAAAAGTCATTGTTGCATTGGATGACATAAAAAGAGAACCTCTTATCCTACCATCTTGCTGATAAGATGGCTAATGCTTTGTATCAAGTTCATGTTGCATTTTTAATCTAGTTTTTTATCATTTCATTGTAGCATATTATTTATTTTTTATTTTAAAGATAAAACCTAACACAACAACAATGAAGACAAAATCAAAATAACACAAAAACAACAAAAGTGATACATGACCTCAGAACAAAATGATAGGAATTAATAGTGGTTGCTGCATTACATAAATGTTACCTTCAACAGAGTTGCTCAGTCCACCAGATGTAAGAATGTAAGACTGAGCAAAAAATCCAAGACAGTAACAAGTAATGAAAAAAAAAAATGCAGAGCTTCACCATACAAGATGGTAGGAGTTCAACAATATTTCTTATACTGCATATTTTTGTTTTTGTTTTCAGGTCAATCATTCTGATTGCCAGATTCAAGTGTGAAAAATTGGAAAAAGAAAATTTTAAGCATTGACTTCTTCTTTCAATAAATCACAGACATCAGCAATACACACATCCCAGCTATATTTGTATATACATATAAATTTTGTTTTTCATTTTAGAGAGAAAAAAAAGAACCCAAAATAATAAAAACAAGTACATGAACAAAACAGCATAGGGAACAACAAAAATGATACACAATTTCAAAACAATGTGATTGGATATTAACAATGGTTGTTATATAATGTTATCTTCAAAATGGTTGCACAGATCCGGGGAAGATGGTGACCGGGTGAGCAGCAAGGGAGCGAACCTCCTTAATAAACACCACCAGCTCGAGACAGACTTGGTGAGCGTGAATGCCGGAACCTCGGCTGGGAAGTTTAAACTGGGCGTATTTCTCTGAGATGCCGGGGGAGATGTGGTAGGGCGGACCAGGCTGCCGGGGCGAGACGTGGGAAAGTCCC
>PVLD010028612.1:0-19192 GCA_004027595.1 Dinomys branickii
AAAAAAAAAAAAAAAAAAAAAAAAAAAAGAAAACACAAGAACCAAAAATCCAAGGACAAGAAAGAAAACAGGCATACATCAACAACAGCAACAACATCCACAACAACAACAACAGAAGAAAAAACACTGCTTGTTGCTGCTTTACATATTGTTATCTTCGAAGTGTGTGTTCAGGCTAACACATACAGATATACACTATACACTATTAATCTAATTTCCTGTCTTCGATTATTGCTTAGCATTAAGTGATATAATACAATAGTGGAACCATGTTAGCCCTCCTGCACATATGTATATTCATGAATATTCCTCTATACATACATACATACATTTTTGTCTTTTGCTTTTCTCCTTTCCTTCGTCCCATCCGTTCTCTGTTTTTGAACAGATTTCCTTCATGACTTTTAGTTTATATTCCCACCCTCGGGTTCTTACACCAGTGATATGATACGTTGCCTGCACATGTATCGCTGATTTATTTCACTTATGAGTATGGACTCCAGTTTTGTCCACTTGCACAATTTGTAATAGCTAAAATGTGGAAGCAACCCAAATGCCCATCCACAGAAGACTGGATTAAAAAATTGTGGCATTTTTATACAATGGAATATTATTCAGCTATAAAGAAAGACAATTTTGGGAACTTTGTAGGCAAGTGGAAGACGGTAATATTCTTGAAACTGCAGAAGTAGGATTTAAAACAGTGCGAAAACTCACTCGGTGGTTAGAGTGACCTAAATTCAATCTTACTAAAGCTGCCTTTTAGATAGTTTGATGAATTGGAACCATCTCTTGTTTTTGCTTTTCCTCCTGTATTATTGTTGTTATCTTTCGTGCTACTTGATCCCATGCCACTGTGGGGAGAAAAAACACCCAGTTTTCTCCCTGTGCCCCACTGTGTCTCTATCATGGCCTCCATTGCTGGGGGCATCAAAGTAGCAGCTGCCATAGCTTCTCCCTTTCAGTGTTGAGAAATCCAAAACAGTCTAGTGTTGCGTAGGAAACACTGTGGTGTTTGTGATGCGTATGTATTGTAACACCACACTCTGGGCCTCCCTAGTAAGAGCCTTCCCAGGCCCAGCCTCCCTACTAACAAAATACGCCTGCCTATCTCTCAGCCTGCAACACACCTGAATGACAAGGTCACTAACACACCGATAACAGAGATCCGTGGGCGCTCACTTTTCTTGCTACTCTGTTTTTCCCTGTGAGTAGTTGAAAGGCCTTAGTTGATCTAACGCAGGGCTACTGACACAGGGTGTTAGAATTCATGGGCATTATTCACAAGAATTATTCCTTCAGTTGGCCCCGTAGAGCCCTTTGAGTGCACACCTGCAGTGTTTTCAGTCTGTGTGCAGGTTAGCAGCTGGCCCGCATGCTGTACAGCAACAGAGCTAATGCAGGAGCTTCAAGGTGTTTTTAAAACATGGTGGGGGTCCTTATTTCATCGAATCCTTCATGGCACCCCAATATATCAGACAACAGAAGAGGAGTTGGTGTGGCTGGGGAGGACCCCTCAACCTCCTAGGATGATCCCTGCAAGGCATAGATCTGCTAAGTAGTCCGAGACTTAGGAACCAAACACTTGGACTCTGAACCCAGCACTAGTGACCTTGGAAAACGTCTTTCTTACCTTGAACCTTAGTTGCATCATCTCTAGAATGCAGCCAATAACATAACACGGTGATTAGCACTGTGTCTGATACACCAGACTCGAGGGAGGGGACAGCTAGAGTGGTGCTGCGGCCACTTTCATGTGGGCCCAAATCCAAGCTGGGGCAGGAGGAGAAAGCCTCCTCATGCCAAGGACCAAAACCCTAGTGCTCGTGACTAAGTCATCATGTCCCCAGGGGCAGAATAACAATCACTTCCTTGTAAACTGGGTTAAATCACTCTCTGGTGGGGCTAACGATGGATGACTAACTGAGCAGCACAGCAGACGGGAGTCGGCCTTGCCATGCACGGCACTGTTGGGAAGCTGATTGTGTCCCGCTTACAGAAATCCAGGTCATTGATACGCTTCCATCCTGGCAGCTGCTACAGTAGTTCTTAACTCAGAAGAATTGTACTTAATCCTAGAACAAAAGCTCCATGCATGAGATGTTGTGATGGTTTAGAACTGAAGTGTTCCCCCAGCCTCACAGGATCACAAGGCAGAGCTTTTGGAAGGTGGCTGGATGGTGGGGAACTGAAGCTCACTTGTTCTAAGGCCAGGTCTGGACTGGGAGGCAGCAACTGTGGACATGCTCCGGAAGGGTCCATCTCTCTCCTGTCCCCCCCCAGTCCCCACTTCCTGGCCACCCTGGCAGGAGCAGCTCTCCTCCACAATGGACCTATGCCATAATGTCCAGTGTTGGAGCCGGCAGACTTTGGACAGAAACCTCTGCAAACTGTGAGCCAAAATAAACCTCTCCTCCTTTAATTTGGGGATGTCAAACATTTTGTCCCAGCAACGAGAAAAATGACTAAGACAGATATAATAAGTATACTTTTCTGGGAATTCCTTACATACTTCCTCAAGTGAAACACACTCCATTAATGGCATGTTAACAGCCTTTTGACATGGCAGATGGTGTTCCCGTATAAGGTATTAGCATGGGAAGACATGCAGGACTTGCTAGATGACAGATGACGGGGTGTGTGAGGTGGAAAACTCAAGCTGAAAAGGAAAAATTGTCCCTTAGACCACAATCTTGCAGTTATTGTGTTTTTCTCTCTCAGACAGCTCAGTGTGATACAATACTTCAAGCAGGAGTCTTAGAAATGTTTCTGGTTTTAAACAAAGATGTAGTAATTTGTATGTCTACTTAGAAGTCACTGGAACAAAGTTCCTCCTTATTTTATGTATTCTTTCTAATGTGTTGCTCTAGTTATGATCACGATGGCAGTGATCTTGCAAAAAACATGACCTCCGTGTCAATAGTATGCGCAGCAAAGAGGCAAAACCAACAAAACAGCACTGAAAAAGTTCATTTTCATTTTTCCTTATACCTCTTCTATATGTATGGTTATTAACTTGGTCTGATTTGCAACCCTAAACTTAAACTGTATTGCCAAGCCCTTGCCAAAATGCTGAGAAAAGACTAGAACCCCTAACTCGAGTAATAGTTACTGCAGGCTTGTTCCCGTCCTCTAGACTTGCCTTGGTCTCTCTGGTAACAGATCCTCCTCAACCACACTGTGGAGGGCTTGACAATGAAGTCCTGCAGCTTCTGGCACTCAGTGTGTGATTCTTGCTGCAGATTCCTTGACCCCTCAACTTGCAGACAGCGGAAATTGAACTGTGATTTCTGTGTGTCTGTCTGTCTCTCTGTCTGTCTGTCATGGAAAGTGTTCCCCTAGCTGTGGCATTTCCCCTCTCCACATCTGGTGTTGTACACCCACCAGACATGCTGCCAGATAAGGTTCCAAGGAATGGATGTATTGTTTCCTCATTTCTTTACCTACACCTAGAGACCCATAGGGGAGCTGGTGCTTTCCAGGCCCCCATGGCCCGTCCAACTGTGTCTCTCATTTTGAATGGCACCAACAAACTCCCAGTGAATTCACAATCTTCCCTCCAGCTTTAGCCACATCTTGTTCTTACCCGATACTTTCCAAACTGGTGAATGGTTCCAATATGTACCTGGCTGCCCACTTTGGAAATCTCATTGTGTTTGTTATCTACTCTTTCAGCTCTGAGATCAGGCAGGGTCCCCAGTTCTGGCCCCCAACCAATCTTCCATTTCTGTTGTTTCTTACTTTGTAACAAATTATTAGAGACAGAGAGAGAAAGAGAAAGAGAGAGAGAGAGAGAGAGAGAGAGAGAGAGAGAGAGAGAGAGAGGGAGAGGGAGAGGGAGAATTCACTGTTACACAAGAAGAAACAGAACTAGTTGTTGCACAGCATCAACATGTAATCAGCTTTTGTGGAGAGTTGGTGTCCTGCCTCCTATGAGTCTTTCCTCTATTGACTTTGCTACATGCCAGCTCTTTCTCCCATTTCAGTCACCCCATTCCCATACTCTTTAAAGCCTCTTCACTGCCTCAGTAAAGAAAGCCAGTTTTCCTGACATCTTACAAGGCCTGTCACAATGTGATGCTGCTCCTTCTGGTGATATTTTGTCTGTTCTCTGCTTTGTCATCTTCTCTCCCACCTGTGACTGGGGCCGAGATCCTCCAGCTCTCCCCACTCTCTGTTCTGAGCCCTCACATGTGCCTGGTTTTGGGGTTGAACACCCTTTCTCACTAACATCCTCATCCTCTGGCTGACTCCTGTGTTCTGTCAAATCTGAGAGGAAGTGTTACTCTGCCCAGGAAGTTGCTCCTGACCTTTCAAACCCGGGCAGGCGCTTCTCCAATTTCCTCTTCACACCGCACTTTCCTCAGCATTGCTCACTCACTCTGTTGCAACTGCACGTTTCCCCTCTCAGGATTGCAGATCAGCTCATGGAGACAGGCGTCAGTCCTTCTGCTCCTCTACTCTACTCTCTGTACTCAGAGAAAGGCATTCTAAGTACATGTGTGAACCGAAGGACGAGCACAGGGGAAACACAGCTATGGAGACTTCTAGAGAGGGAAGATCAGTACACCACCAGCACCTGAGGAAGCCGGTGGTCTTTGTATCAAGATGTGAGCTTTGCCGCAGATATAAGTACTGTGGCAGGAGCACTTTCAGTGGAATAACTGGGCAGAAGCCAGCACGCAGTGGATCAAAACTCACAACGATGTGATTGTGTGTAATAGCAAGTATGGAGGGATTGGTTGAAAAGTGATACCATGACAAGAGGAAGATATGGTTAATGTAAAAGGAGAGGAACAAATAAAGAACATATACATGAAAGATTAAGGCAGTCACTGGAGAGAAGGTCACAACTGTCACCCCAAAGACAAACACACAGAAAAGAAAGCACAGCTGGACACAGGTCCACAACCGCACTTTGCATCCCAAGATCTGACAAAATGTAGGACAAACACACTCAAAAAAGGAAATTGACAATGTTATCTCGTTGTGGTCTCTGCAGCAAGTGAAAACTTTGTTAGTGGGTCTTTTTTCTTCTTTTCTTTCTTTTTTCCTTCCCTTTTGGCCTATGGTGATCCCAATGTAAAGAGAAACAGCTGGAACTGAGATGCAAAAAATCCTTTTGATTTAATTTTTATTAAATATTTACATCTCCAAAGTATGGAGAGGCATGCAGCACACAACCGCTTATCCACCTCCCAGCTTAAGAAATAAACCCTTACTGAATTCAGTGGAAGACCTGGCGAATCTTGAATTAAAAGGCGTTTCCCCCAGATGTACAAATCTCCACTCAAGGTACAACTCATTTTTTAGCATGAAAAATGTTTCCACTGTGGAAAGTCATAACCAACTTGTCAGAGTTTATACAGAAAACATTTTCAGTAAACACAGCAGAGTGCAGAGTTTCAGGAAGAAAGTGTGAAGCCGGGAGGATAAAAGCAAGGGGAGAGGAGCAGATGTGCCCTGGGCCCTTCTCATCGTCATCAATCACAAGGCTGTCCCACTCCATGGTCCTCCCCCAGCAGGTCTTGGACCCCTGAGGGTAGCAGAATTTATTGTGAGGGGTCTGTAAATCCATATGCACATTCAGTATGGGGAGACTAAATAAATACTATGTCATAACACACACACTACTATTTTCAAAGTGTCTACAGATGAGGTGATGAATAAAACACAACTTCACCTACTTGCTTCACTGAATTAACAGCACTCTTTGAGCACCTATATCTTCTCAATCTGTAGAGGTTAGAGTTATGATTTCCAGCGCAGCAAGGCCTCATACTCAAATACAGTTGGGCTGCTTGCTATTGTTGTTCACTAGGAAACGTGTATAAAGCCACCATGTGATCATTTAAGTGGGAATCAAACTACTTTAATTATTTGCATCATACAAAGTCCATCCTTTAAAACACTTGCAATATGTTCAGGAACAAGCTTGCTTTATGCATTCATTGTTTTTGGAGAATGCGTCTACATAAATCCCTGCTTCCTCCACACTCAACAGGAGAGCACAGTCAGATTTTGGACAATGAAATAGAGCATTCACAGGCCAGGTCTGTGTATCTGAGCAGGGTTTCACCTCCTCTTTTGAACTTTCATGGTACTTCCCAGGGCGGAAAAATGAAGAGAGATTCGCTACCTTCTTTCTCCCTCTTTTCTGTCCGTGGGGGCCTCCTCTGTGCTTTATTCATTTTTTCCCCATGTCATAGTGTCGCAGGATCCATCCCTACAAGGGGTTAAAGATTACATTTTGAGACGCTGGCAAAACAGTTCTCCAGCACATTACTCAACTCCAGTCAGACGTCACTGGCTATCGTTTGAAAAACCAGTGGGTGTAAAACTTGCTGTTCCTTTCTGACCGTCTGTGAGATAATCTTGGCTCTCCCTTTCCCACCAGGATATAGCTGCCGAGAACCACGAATCCCATACCTACCTCAGTTCTGTGACCTCTGAAACAGGAGAGGCAAATGTTTCTTGGTGCTAACCAAAAACTTTTCCCTCTAAATATGTCAGTGTGCTGCGGTGATGGATCATTCCAGCAGCACACACATACTTTGGCACAGTGGAGTTGATTAACAGATACAGGGTTCCTAGTTTCAGTCTTCCAATCTGCATCTCCTTGGCCCAGCTCTCTGCGTCACACAAGTCCCCTGACCTTGTTTTGGAGTTCATCTTCCCCAACAATGCTTGCGTGTACTTCTCCACAAAGCAGCAGAGAGGTTGCGTGCTTCACAGAGAGGGTAGCCACAGCCTGATTCACAATACAGAAGTCTTCCTCGGAAGATAGCAGCCCCTGCACTTCCTAGGTCACTCAGCTTCGTGCATAACCAGCCCAGGTCAAGGTCTCCAGCTGGACAGACGGCCTTTCCTTCTACTCAAGACCAGTCCTTTCCCTGGTGTATTTTTTCACAATATTCTTTGGTTGGGAACACAGTCAACACTTTTTTTCCTTACACCTGTACTTCAGAATATCATCTATATCGGTCATTTTTCTTTTATTTAATTTTAGTTTCTGTTTGTTGCTCTGAGACTCATAATTTCCAGAGGTTTGCTGAAATTGTTTTTTAAAAAATTTTCCTTGCTGCTCGTTTTTTTTTCATGTAACAGGGATGCCATTTCTTATTCATAAGCATGCTCTGCCTTTTGGTATTCCTTGGAGTAGAGAGACGGCAAATTTGTGTATCAACACAGGGTGAGATTGTAGAGCAAAACTGGTCCTGGGATACACAAAGATGATACCTGTGTCTTTGTTCAGACACTGCTGAGGAACTGGACTGAATCAAAGTGCATATTTTATAGTAAAGAGCTATTAGGAAAGAGCTCTGAGGAAGAGCAAACTTCACTTCAAAGTAGCAAGTCAGTAGAGATCACTTACACTGGATTCTACCCTGTGTCTACACCCACTAGATGCTCCAGTGCCCCTGAAAAGCAAGTTAGCTTGCCAAAATTAACTTTTTTTCCACACAAAGTAAAACACAGAACACCTCAATCATGCTAATGCTTTCATGTCCCATCTTCAATAAGAGACAAATGAGATTAAATTCAAATTCCTCAGAAATTAAAATATATAGGAAATTTTGATAACTTGTGGTGTATAAAATGATCAGTGGTTATTTCCTAAAATATTCTGTGAACCCTACCTTGCTTCTGAAGGGTCAAAGGAATGCGTAACGACTAATGAGGTAAGAAACTGTGTGCATAGAAGACTAGAGTGAAACGAAAGTTTTGTAAAAAGCCCTGGAGACATATTTTGTGCCTGACTTGGTCTGATCTGTTGACCATCTTGGCTTTGAACTCATCTCATTAAAAATTCTCTTTGATGACGAGTACAAATACTGACAAGCTACACACAGTGTGTCAATGTGTGTGAGGACGCTTTTTTTGGTCACTCTTTAAAGCTTTGAAAACTACTCTGATGGTTATTATAATTAAAGATCATTTGGACACTTTAGTTCTCCTTAGGCATGATTTTGGGCTGAATCTCCACCAAGGGAGGTAGCACTGGTGCTAATCCTAACTTGGCAGAATTGTGTGGTTCCACCCCAGCAGTCACCAAAACATTTGCATTTAGTCAGAATACCAATTCGTCACTTCATAAAACCAAATTCCTGCTCCATCCCTCAGTAACCCGTTCATAGAACAGGCAGACAGGAAGGAGGTGTGGACAGACTCCTGGAATCCTAAGGCCAAACCCTCTCAGAAATCAGGAGATAACCAAGATGCTTCCATTGTTTGAGTCTCCTTGGTATTAAAAAATAAAAAAGTCGTAACAAAAATGTCAGCACATTTTAACTCTTCAAAATCATGCTATCACCTACAGACAATAAAATAACCTTAGGAGAGGCGAGAATTGAGACCTTTTGTGAATAAAAGGCCCTAGCTAAATGGCTTTGCTGAGGAATCCTATCTCCCAACCATCAGAGCTGCTGCTCAGATCTAAGAGCAATTTCTGGGACCCTTTAGTCTCATCTTCTAGGTAAAGAAATTGAACAAAGAATGTACATGATGTGCTTTGAGAGGAGCCAGTGGGAGAATGAAAAAGGCTGTCTCTGCCTCTTCGCAGGTAGGGGGAGTCTTGGGTGGGTAGGCTGACTGCGAGCATTTGATAAGGTGATAAACGTGGAGAGTATTATTGCACTGAAAAGAAACATTCGGCAATAAAGTCATCAAAAATGAACTGAATCATGGCCAGATGGGGCTAGGCAAGACAGCGGACTGTTACTTGCAGTCTGTTGGAAGATTACAGTATTGACATTGCGGTAAAGCCTGCAGTAATGACATTGTTCCCGAAGGTTTAGGAAAGGCAGTGTCTTATTTCTGGTACTCGGATTCTGTTATCAGTTTTTCAGATGGAAATCTATGAGGGGCAACTTTTTTTCCAACAAATCGTGAAGCTAGAAAGCAAGAATGTTAGATACTGATTTTTCTCCTTTTTTTTTTTTTTTCCTGAGACAGTCTCTCCTCTGAGTCATGCTTTAATAATTTGGATCTTAGCAAGGACTTTTTCTGTTTGGGGAATTTTACTTTTTATGGAGAGCCACAGTAATTCCTCCCTTTGAGATACTGGAAGCAAATATGGGGAAAGCTACATTTTGTGTCTTTCCCATACTGTTGGGAGTCTAGACTCCTTAATATCTTGCCCAGACATCTTGAACCAAAGTTGGGCAAGTGCTGTGGATTCTGTCTCCTCATGGATCAATTCCAGCATTTTGTATAACATAAATACGACATTTTTTCAGCCAACCAGAAAACTTGTACTTTTATTGAATGCCTATATAAAACGTGGACACAGTGATTTTTAAAAAGCACCAAAACCTATGTTCTGAGGATGTCAGGATATGGACACCATATCACAGTCAGTGAAAATGGAATTTGATACAGATGTTCTACTAGGCAATTTGGTAATATGTATGAAGAACCTAAAAATACTTACATTTTCCAGTTCACATTGACACAGTGAACACATGCCTACCTTGGTCTTTCATTTCCTCCAGAACTCCACTGAATTACAAATATAGATACATAATATAGAATGTCCCTTTATCCATAGCTCTTAGAGTTCAGTAAAGGAGATCAAATCAAATAGTTCTAAAGAAAGAATTTGATACACGAACTATTTCTTAGAAGTATGAAGCGGTTTTTCAGGCAGAATTTAAAGTATGAACTCAATATGGGGCAAGCTCTCCAGGAACAGGAGCGCTATAATCTGGAGCAGAGAAGATTTGTGTGGCTTTGATGGTGGGAATATGTACAGTTTATGAGTCCATAGAAAATTTGGGCTAGGTTTACAGAAGCAAAGTGATGGTTCACCACTACGTGCAGAGATAATGGCTCACCATACAGTGAAGGGATGGCCCATCTACAGAGGAAAGACAGGGCCCAGTCCATTATATATATTTTGTAATGATAAGTGATCTAAAATAGTTCCCCTAAGAAACTTACTTCAAAATTTTTAATCTGTTTCTCTTAAGGTCGGGTTTCCTCCCTTTATCTTATCAACTAAGCTAATTTAGAGACAGTATCTTTAAGAGATTTGGAGTGTGACTGGCTTGGGGGAAAGAAATGTAAACAAGCCCAGAGGCTGCAGATAAGGAAGCTTTGGTTAACTTTGAGTCCTGAATTTGATGTCTTCTGAAAAGTAAAAATTTTAAGTCATGATTTTCCTTGTCTACTTTTTACCTACTTTTATTTATTCCGTCTTCACTCAAGCCCCCACTCGAGACTTTGATCTCTTGTTCTTAAGGAACAGAGGGGCTGATGGTCTGTCTTTTGTGGCTGTTCCAGTCTGAGCAGCACAATGACGCTGCCTAGCCAGGAATCAAAAGTCTCACTGTGACTAATCTAAAGGAAATATAGGAGTACCGAATTCTGTTGGTCAAAGAACCGTATTTTTTGATAGTCTGAAAAAGGGGACAAAGACATTAGCAAGTCACTGATGCCTAAATTTGATTTTATAATCATGTCAAACAATTAAGGGCCAAAAAATTAGAAGTGGAATACTAGTGCTTAGTGAGTGACTCCAAAGAGTTGTGGAAGTCAGACCCAATGAGGCAATATATGGCACAAGCCTTTCATTTTTAACATTAGCCTCTATTTGTCCAGAGTGGTTATCCAAGGCAGAGTCTCAAAGCACACGGTCTTCTCCCTGTTTTGTCAATAAGAAATCAATGTTGTATCCATCATCGGTCATCTGTCTACCTATTTATCTATTTTTCAAAGTCAGGTGTGGCTACTCAAGGTTTATACTGGGGCTGCATGAGGAGCCTTGCAGCTTCTGTAGCTTTTTCTCTACGCTTTGAGTCGTTTTGTAGGCTAGGTCGCTGTCCTGCTTGGCCATGTAACTTCCCTTACAAGTACGGTGGACGCGTCTCTTTTTAGTGACCTTCTGTCTTTCGTGATGCCCGTTGGCTGACTACTGTCCTCCAGGGTTCAACAATCTCCTGGCCTGGAAGACTGCAAGACGCACAGAGTTGCAGGGGCCTGGAAGAGATGTCCTGTCATGTGCTGGGTCCTGGCTGACCTTGGAGGGGCAAGGGAAAAAGTGACGGCTGTCCTCTGAGACTCATTACGGTCCTTAGTTTTGGTCTCCACCTTTACCTTGTTATGGTCCTTACTTTTGGGTTCCAACTCTGTTGTTGAACTATTCGTAAAACTGTTGGGAGATCTAAAAAGCTGGATAAGTTAGCATCATCCATTGCTCCTGCCATCAAAAGGACTGCAGGGACTAAGGACAAGTTATTGTTGGCAAATGGCAGGATCTAGGACTCTCAGAGAAGAGCAGGAACCTCGGGGTATGGGCTGCCTGGAGTCAGAAGATGTAGCATTGGGTGAGATGGAAGAAATGCTGCGGAATCGACAGAGGCTCCCAAGGCAAAGAGGGCTGGGAGAAATATGTGCCTTTTCCCTTCTCCCCTCCCAGCAACATCACACCAATGCTTCCCAGTGGCTGAACCGATATGGAAGCCAGGTGGTGAAGAAACGTCCTCTGCAGGAGTCACTTCCTCATAACAGGGAGCGGAGTAGATGATGGAGAGGAATGACTAAGAGGAAAAAGGCAAGCGTCTGGCCCAGTAGACAACACAGAATAGGGCGTGTGCATCCCTAAAGGGGGAGACTCATACATTCCTTGAGTATAAAATGTAGCTGCGAGGCATTTGACAGACAAAAAGAGAGAGAAGTCATCAGCCTCCAGTAGATTGAGAGCTCTGAAAAGGAAGACAGTGAATCTGCCTTTGAACTCCAAAGATGCCCCGTGTACAGAACCAGTAGGCACAAGTGGGGTGAGGGAATTAAAGATAGAACTGAAAACAGATTCTTCAGGGTCTGAGTCTGCCAGGATTCTTCCAGACAGGCGTCCCATCTGCAATGTATACACACTGAGCAGACAGGCAGCATTTTGTCCCCAGGCAAAACATATGATGAAGCCTTTCTAAGGAAACTGAACAAACCAGGAAAAGCTAGAATTTCTAAATTGCTTGCTGCTCCAGAGGAAAACCATTCTTGTTTTAGGCATTTGCAGACCGGCTGCCCAGGACACTCTCTCTAAATCAAAGTGACTATTCAGTATTGTCTGCCTATAAGGAAATTCCAGTAGGAAAGGGAGCGGGCTCGAAGGAAAACAGTTCTACCTATGTCAAAGCAGAAACATAAGGAAAATTAGCACTGTGAAAAGAGAAATTTCCAATATTAAAAATAGAAAAATAACCTTGGGGGTAGCTGAAAGAGTTTAGGAAAAGAAAATAATTTTTAAAACCTTCTTATAAATATTATTTTAAAATTCAAGGAAAAGCACATTTACCAAACAAAAGGTAGAACAATGAGAAAATGAGGAAGTGGTCTTAAAGAATTAAATATAACTCCTAACACCAAAAATCTAGTAGATATGCTTGAAAACACAATCAAGAAAATGTACCAAAATTTCCAAATTACCAAATTACCAAAATTTCAAACAAAAAACCCAAAAGCTAATAAATATAAAGGACAAACTGAGAGGGCCTTGTTCACCTGATCTGTACCTCAGAAAGAAGGAGACAAAGAAATGTTGAAATACTCAAGCAAATAATAAAAAGATCCATACCACAGCCAAAGAAAGCCAAGAATCTTCAGTTTGGAATATACTCCCTTCCTTTGAGTGAATGGGCAGTGAGAGACCTCTATCTAGCTGCACTGTAGTGGTCAATCAGAACAGCATAATTAGAAAGCAAAATCTCAAAGCAGCAAGGAAGAAAAAAGTCATAAGGGACAAAGAAAAGCGACTCACTAATACTTTCCACTTCTCAAATGAAATCCTTCTCTACCTAGGAAACCCTATAAGCACAATGTCATGTACAAGCACTAAGTACATGCACCAGCAATGTGTCATCTCTTAGGAAGCTGCTTCAGTGTGCTTCACCAGGTGTATCTCCACCTAGGAAAACGAAAACTGCAGATTCTACCCTTCAGAGATGCAAGAGGGGTCCCAGACCTAGGGAACATCTAATCCTAAAGGGAATTGGACAGTAAGACCAGAGAGGGCCTACTGGGATAATATATGGCTTGTCAGTTAGCTAATATAGCTTGGAAGATGACAACAGAAATATAGGTAGAAAGTAGTAGAAATTCCAAAGGAGAAATTTGTAGCAGAAAATCATGATCAAACAGGAAGCAAACTAAATGCTGTAATTTTAAAGCGCTTGTTTGGACCTCCAGGTTAGGAACCATATTCTTTAGGAAGCCAAAATCCTGCCCAAGGGTCTACAGTCAAGGCACTAGAAGCCGAGGACACCGCTTGATGTGTCACTTTTCTGGTTTTGGCTTTAAGTGTAACACTGTGCAATCATGTCTGCCTGCCTACCTCCCTGCCCATCTATCTGTCTCTCTCTCTCTGCTTCTCTCTCTCTTTGGTTTATTTTGGGGGGGGAGCTACTTTAAGAGAAAAACCCGAGGACATAGTATAACGGGTCAGTGATTGAAGGAGAGAACAAATACGTCAACTTCTTAGACTGTGTAAGTATCAAAGAAGTGTCAGATGGGGCAAAAAGTTTGAGAGGAAACATGAGAGTAGTAGAGCACCAACCACCTTGTCTTTGGGAGAAAAAGTATCAAGAAAGGCTGTTCAAACTAGGGGAAGAAATAGAATTATAGCCATATTGTCTAAAGTTATAAATAAAACCCAAATTAAGTTTACAAAAAAGTAAAAATAAATCAAATATTAAAAGGAGGTAGGGAGTATAAGGGGCAATAACAAGTCTCTGTCAGAAAGTCCCTGCAATTTGTCTAAACTTGTCAGCCCAGTAAACAGAAGAATGTACTATCCAGCGCTTTAATACTCAAATATATAGCTTGTAGACCAGAAAAAAATGGCACACTAGTTGGGAAGCAAAATTTTAGCTGACCTACTGACACGGACTCTACATTTCAGAAAGATATATCTATGCTTTATGAACACTTTAAAATTTAAGTAGCAGTCTTCTAAAACAGTGTTTCTCAGTCCAGGCTGGGTACTGGGAGAGGCACACAGGGAGCTTTCAAAAAGTGTTGAAAAAGAAGACAAAGCCCAGGTCCCCCCTTAAGAAATAGTATCTTAAATGCTTTGCATGGATTTGACAAATGGCTGTTTTGTTGTGTGCTTTTGTTTCTTTTTAAGACTTTCTGTTTTTTTTTAATTAAAAAAATTTTTTTTCAAAAATTTATTTTAAAAATAAGAGAAGGAAACCATATTAACAAACAGACATCCATTTACAAAATAGCGTAAGAACATTACAAGCAATACAGACTTACAGACAAAGTGGTAGGAAATTATCAATGCTTGTTGTATTACATATTGATATCTTCGAAGTGGTTTCTCAGGAAAACAGAGACATGCAAACTTGATCAAATAATTAATCATTCACTGTTCCTTTCAATAAAGTGATAGAAGTCAGTAGCACAACTATGTTACCTATGCTGTGTATACATACGTACATAATTTCCCCTTCTTTCTTTTCCCTCATACCAGTTGCTCTTTACTTTTGAGCAGCTTCCTTTCATTTCACAATATCTAGCATACCTCCAAATTTTTATTCACTCTTTCAGGTTCTTCTGAAGTGTATATAATGCATAGTTGTGGTAGGGAATCAGTCATCTAGAATAACAGTGGTAAGGGACCAATAGAATGAAAACAAGAAAAAATTGGGAAAATTCATGTGAGGATCTATGTGAGCAGTGGGCTAAGGGTGGGAAAACAGGAGGAAAATGTTGCCCTGCTCATGTGCTATTTTATAATTTCTCATCTGCACCATAATATATGAATTTATTTTTCATGCAAAAAGATTCTGACTCAGCAATTATGCTACTCAGAATTTTTTTTTTGAGAGTAACTAATCCACTATACAAACATTTATGTTCATGGGATTTAATTATAGTATTGTCCACTATTTTAAACAATCTATATTTCCATTAAACAAACACAGAACACAACGCCACAGAAACTGGTGTATTGATACCAGTCAGTTCTTGTCACAGAAATTGCTGTGAGTCCCTCAACATCCACATCCTCCTGCCCCACTTCTGTAGTAGAAAACTCTTTGGTATGGGGCAGCTCACATGCTGGCAGGAGTGATTTTCTTACCTTCCCTCGTTGCTAAGTATATCTACATTATTATGTTCCAGCTAATTAAATTTCAGGAGAAGTAGTGTGCACAAATTCCAGAAAGTTTTCTTTAAGGAGAAGATGAGCTATTATTTTTTACTGCCCTGCTCTTCCTGGCTTGAATATGGCACTGTAGCTGGAAAAGTCATTCTGTATCCTGAGGTGATCCAGAGACAAAGGGACCCTGTTTGCCAGAACAATAAGAAAAGATGAGCTGGGTGTTCAGTCACCAGTGTCAAAGAAAAAAATGAAATATAACAACATGTAACATAACATAAACTAACATGACTTGGTTCCTTGCTTCCGTGAACACCATTCCGGCCATGAAATGCTTTCCTCCGATCTCCCACAAGAAAGGAATCAAATTCTAGATTGCTTAAACTACATTTGTTTTGCTGTTCTGTTACTTGTGGGAACCTCATTCTACTGAACACAATACTCACAGCAGAAAAAGATTAAGACAAATTTATTGAAGAAATATATCATGAAATAGAATTTTGAGAACAACCAGACATAAGATAAATGAGAAAACAGAAGACTGAACATTACTGATCCATTAGAACTAATGGACACTTCACCAAATGACAGCAACGTATACACTCTGCTCAAGTACACATGGAACATTCTTCAACACAGATCACATGCTAGACCACAAAACAAATCTTAACAAATTCAGAAAGAATGAAATTTTGCAGAGCATCTTTTCCAGTCACGGTGGAATAAAGCTAAAAATCAATTAGCACAGGGAAAACTGCAAATCCTGCAAATATGTGGAAAGCAAACAACACACTTTTAAACAACCAGTGGTCAAAGAAATCACAGAGAAATTAGTCAATAATTTCAAACAAATAAAAATGCAAATAAAAACTTATAAAATTCAAAGAATTCAGTGAAAGCAGTACTAAAAGGGAAGTTCATATTGATGGATACACACATTTTAAAGATCAAAGTCCCAAATTTTCAACCTAACTTTACAACTCCAAGAGCTAGACAGAGAAGAGCAAGGTAAACACATAGTGGAAGAAAGAAAATCACGATTAGAAGAAAGAGAAAAGAAATAGATAATTTATAAAGGGAAAAAGACCAACAAAAAGAGATAATATTAAAATAACAAAAATCAGATATGGAAAAAGGGTAAAACACAAAATAAAAGACTGTGAGAAAGTTTTAAGAGCAAGACATATGCCAACTAATTGAATAAAATAGAAGAAATGGGTAAGTTCATAGAAACACAATCTTCCAATACTAAATCATGAGAAATAGAAAATCTGAAGGGGCCAGCAACTCAATGAAGAGGGTATTAGTAGTAGTAGTAGTAATAATAATAATATTAACAACAACAACAATAACAATAAATTACCTCCCAGTAAGAAAAAGCTCAGGACTAACTAACTGGACTCCAGAATTCAACCAAACATTTAAAGAATTAATATCAACCTTTATTAACTTCTTCCAAACACTTCAAGAGGAAGGAATAACTTCATGCTCATCCTTCAGAGACTAGCATTACTCTGGTACAAATCAAAGACACCACACAAAACAACTAGAGCTCAATATCTCTGATGTGAAGGTCATCAATAAAATGACAGGAAACCAAATCCAACAATACATCAAATGTGCTGCACATTATGAACAAGTTTACTTCTGCAATGCAAGGACTTTTTATACACAAAGATCAGTGGCCAGGGAGAGAGTTCAGTGGCACAGTGCCAGCCTGGCAAGCGCAAGGTCCTGAGTTTGATTCTCAGTACTAGAAAAAAATCTATACGCATAATGTGCACATTAACAAAATAAAGGACAAAAGCACTTCTCCTTTCATGATTAAAATGCTCGCTAAATTAAAAATGGGAAGAGACTATCTGGACATATTAAAGGGCAGATATGAAAAGCCTTCGGCAAATATACTCAGTAGGATAAGACTGAAAATTTTTCCTCCAAGATTGAGAACAACACATAGATATGTAGTTTTACCATTTATAGTCAACCCAGTAGTAGAAGTCATAGAGCAATTAAGCAAGAAAAAGAAATGAAAGGCATCCAACTTGCAAGGAAAAAGCAATGTTTCTTTAATGTTGGTGTTCTCTGATGATGTAACTCATATGTGGAAAGCCCTAAAGTTCTCTTGCACACACACAAACAACTCACTGGGTACAGCGGTGCATTCCTTAATTCTAGCTACTTAGGAGTCTGAGGCACTAGGAATGTAAATTCAAGTCCACCTATGCAACTTAGCAAGACAGTGCCTCAAATTCTTAAAATAAAATAAAATAATTAAATAAAATGGACTGAAGGTGCAGATTACTGATAGAGTGCTTGCATTTCCAAAGCCTAGAAGAAAGGAAACAAAGAGAGGAAAGAAGGAGGAAAGACTAAAGGAAAGAAATGCAATTCACAATAATATCAAAAAATAATAAAATTACTAAGAATAAATCTAACAAATGAGGCTAAGTGCTTGAAGAAAAAACCCCTACAAAACACTGCTGAAGGAAATTAAAGGGACACAAACTAGTGAGAGGTATTCTATTTTCATGGATTAGAAGACTATATTGTTAATGTAAACACTGCCAAAGCAATCTACAGATTCTTTGCAGTCCCTATTCAAATTCCAGTGGCATATTTTGTGGAAATAGGATAAAAAAAAACTATCCTAAATTTTGTGTGGAATTTCAGGGGACTTCAAATAGTCAAGAAAATTGTGCAAAATAAAACAAAAACAGTCGGAGGACTCTTTCAAAACATATTATAAAATCACAATAATTAAAACAATGTGGGATATTCTCATAAAGACAAGTATACAGACCAGTAGAATAGATAGTCCATTCTTGGTTCTACAGTCTTTGACAAGCATTGTAAGGCCATTATAAAGGGAGAGGAGATATCTTTAACAAACAATGTTAGGCAAACCGCATCTCCGTATGTGAAAGAAGGAATTTGAACCATTGTACTATATGCAAAAATTCTTTGAAAATGGGTTCAAGTGTTAAATTTAAGACTCAGAACTGTAAAACTGCCAGATTAAAACAGAAAAAAAAGGTTTCATGATGTTTTGTTGGTGATGATTCATTGGATGGGAGACCAAAAACACAAGCAAAAGAGAAAACGTAGACAAATGTAATTACATCAAACTTTAAAAGGTTTATGAATCAAAGAATACAATTCATAGAACGAAAAAGCTACCTAGAGAATAGAAGAAAATATTTGCAAGTCACTTATCTGAGAAAAGATTACTACCTGAAATATATAAAGTACATCTACAATGTAGCTATGAAAACTAAATTAATCTGATCAGGAATGGGCAGAGGACTTGAATAGATATTGATCATCAGAAGATATAAAAGTTTCCGACAAATACATGAAAAGACATCCAGCATCACCGCTGGTTGGAGAAACGTAAGTTGAAACACGAGCAATCACATCATATCCACTGGTGCGGCTGCTGTAGAAAAAGAGCAGAATATGACAAGAGTGGGTGACAGTTAATGAGGACATGTGCACAGTTGTTGTACAAAATGGCACAGCTATTGCAGAAAACAGAAAGGGAGATCCTCACAATTTAAAAATACAATTACCATGGGCTCCAGCAATGCGCTTGAGGGTGTATATCCAGAAACTGCAAGCAAGCACTCAAAGGGATCATTGCGCACCCATATCATAAAGGTATGATCACGTAGCCAAGCGCTGGGAGCGACGAGAATGTCCATTGATGGGTGACTGGAGAAAGACACTGTGGTATTAGCACATAGTGGAATATTGTTCAGCCTTCAAAAGGAAGAAAATTCTGTCATATGCTACAATCATGAATTAAACTTGAAGACAAGCTAAGTAGAAAAATAAATACTATAATTCCACTTATGTGATATGAAGTAGTAAAATACATGGAAATAGAAAGTAG
This sequence comes from Dinomys branickii, assembly GCA_004027595.1. NCBI lineage: Eukaryota > Metazoa > Chordata > Mammalia > Rodentia > Dinomyidae > Dinomys > Dinomys branickii. The sequence continues at coordinate 19,002 of PVLD010028612.1, forward strand.
AATGGCAAGGGGTGAGGGGAATGAGTTGTTTAATGGGTGAAGTTGCACTTATACAAGATAAGAAAAAATAGAGGTCTTTTTCAGAGTAATGGGAATAGACTGATCTATGCTATACCCTTAGAATTAACCTGGTAAATTTTACGCTTCTTAGTTTAATAAAAAAGAATATCAATTTTGGTTGGCAATGCTAT
>PVLD010028613.1:0-19188 GCA_004027595.1 Dinomys branickii
AAAGAATAAGTAAGTCTAGATATGTACTCTAACAGCAGTTTTAACTTAGATAAAATATATAACTCAGAAATTCAAAGTATATTTTTGCACATTACTCCACTCTTCAATGTATAATTTCTTTCTTATCTATGACAACAACAGTATCATCATCTGGAACATTTTGCATTCTTTAGTGCCAGTCAAAATATTTAGAATGGCCCAATATTGGCATCTCTATTCAATTAAACATAAGCGGTCACAAACCTATTTCCACAATAATGCCAATGTGACAGTATCAGTGAGGCAAAGATGACGTGACTAAATTGTCCATTTTAATGTTATACTCAGTCCCACTTAAAGCTTGTATCAGTTATGCTCCATGTGCAGGGAAGTTAACTTCTCCCAGGAAAGAGTGTGATTTCCTGCTGTCTCTCTCTAGTTAGTGCGAAGCTGCTCAGCAGGACCAGAGGGTGTACTGACCTTCTGTGGAATCTGGGCGAGGGAGGACTGAGGCAATGAGGTTGGCTTTTTCCTGCGTGAGGTTTTTCACCATTGACCCCAGAGAAAACACCACAACACCATCTTCGCCTGAGCTCTGGACAAATTCCTCCATTTCCTGCAGACATCAACTGTTTCCATTAAAAAGGGACAGCATTTGCAGGGTTAAAGTGGAAAGCAGCGTGAGAGAAATTGTTAGATGTTGTTGGGGCTGGTGTCTAGATGTCCCCCAAGCCTCATGCGCTCAGAGGTCGGGCTTTTCAGAAGGGATTGAATCTAGGCTGAGTGCTGCTTGGATTAAGTGCACGGAGCTGAAAGTAAGGGTCCCCAGTCTGGGTGTGGGTGGCTCAGAGAGGCGGGAGCCCAGATGCAGCATAAAGGGATAGAAGGACAATGGCGGCCACTGGGGCTGCTTCTGCTATTTCTGCTGCTGCCATGGCTTGTGCATGCCTGCTGTCTGTCTACCCTGCCCTGCCTTGGCCCGTTTCTCCTCTGTGGTGCTGTTTCCAGAGCCACCAAACCTTAGAGACCACCCATTGTGGACTGAAACCTCTATCAACTGAATAAACTAAAAGCTATGCTAAATAAACCTCTTGTCCCTCAAGGTTCTGGTATTTGCTATTTAGTCTCAGCAATGACAACGAAAGAACTGAGACAGACAGGTTCTGCTGTCTGAGAAGCGGAGCCATCTGGTTTGAGAGAAAACATATTCAGTAAAGCTCTCTAAAGTTTGCAATAAGGGATTACAAGTACAGCATGGAATCAAATCACTACATAAATGAACCGACATTACAGGAGAGCCTTGCGGGCGGTGGAATTGTTATGTGCAGGATTATTATTAATAAGGCTAAGAGAAGTTTATTAGAAATACTATGTATAGGAACATTTTATAACACAACACAGTTAACATGCTGCTATAATAATACTTATGAGGTCATGACTCTTGTCATCTTGATGTATAAATTCCCACCCTAGAATGATGCTAACTGTATTCTATTAATTTGAGACTTACTACAGAAATAAGACATAGGTTCTTTGAAAAATAAATTCCCTGAGTCACCATTTATGGGCACAGCGTAGGACTGGGACTATTCTCAGAGGAATCTATGTAAACGCCACTTTGAGAGATGCATCCCGAATTGTCCTGTATCTGCAACTACTATGGTCACCTTGGGATTAATGCATTTCTGAATTTATGGTCAGTAAAAGCACTCAGAGAGCATGATATCTTCCCTGGAAGCAGACTGCTACTCTCACCTTAGTTAAAGGGAGGAGAATAGTTATGAGTCCCAGTAATTGCTATGTCACCAAATAATTTACAAATGGTTATTTACTGATGAAAATAATACACACAGAAATGCAGAAATACATATATACCCCATAGTTCCTGTTTTAGGAATTTTTCTTGGTTGTTTCTCATTATGTTGTTTTTTTATTAATAAAGAGTTTGGCACATTTTAGGTATATGCGGATAAATCACATGCTTTATAGGAAATTTGTACCTGAAAGTGAAATAATTTGATTCTTTTTTCCCATTTCCCTAGCCTCCCTTCAACCTCTCATTTTTTTTCTGTGTATCAAAGCTTCCATCCCAGATATAATCCATTTCTCTCACTGAGATTGCTCTCTATATATGAGAAGCTGAGATTAGAATGGAATCTATCACTTATCTTCTATAACGTCTGTGTGTGTGTGTGTGTGTGTGTGTTTGTGTGTAAGTGTGAAGCAAGGACAGGAGGAGGGATACAACACTGTGTCATAGAGTATTATCTAGTTACATAGGCAAAAGTCATGTCTTTGCATATTATTAATTATTGCTACGTTTAGTCCTATTCAACTGTACTCAGTAAAATTATATCCAGAACTTGGCTGGCAACTAAACTGTAACCAGCATCCTGAGATCATGCCTTGCCTATCCTGAACAGAAGTCAAAAATTCTCCTGTGAATAACCATTAACGTTCAACCTACTAGAGAGCTTTCACACATGGACTTGAAAACAACTGTTTATCTCCTCAATCTCTATTAATAATTAATGCAATGCTCTTACCATATGGCACGCAGTTTCTCTCTTTTGCTTCTTAGTATTGCTCTAACACTTCTGAGCCCTCTTGTTAAGGGAATCCTTTGAAATATTCTATACACCTTTTCATCATTATGGCAAAAATTCTGACATCAGAGTCAGAAATAATACACTCAAAAATTGATTCTCCCCATTTGATGACTCCTTGTCATTCCTCATGCTGTCTGAAGACACCGATATCATTTACTACCCAAAATATTTCCAGAAATCACCTAACAGTGGCTTTGATTTCTAAAAATAAATAGATGAATATATAGACTTATCACATGTAAATCCAGGTTTGTTTTCCAGTTTCCTAACACGATAAACACCATGATAATATGATAAAAACTATGCAGATAATGTCCTAGTATTAAAGTCTCAGAGCAAAGACAGATTCTGTGTTTTCTCTCAGCACTGCTTTCCTCTCACTTCTCAAAATCTTGCTCTTCACCAAGAGTTCTCAAGGAAGTAACTTTCTCTATTGTAAACTCTTTCATAATTATCCACAATTTTGATACTCAAAGCTTGTGAGAAAGACTGCAGCAGTCTCCTTAGTGACCTCCGTGACTGGCTTCCCATCTCTCCACTCCAGCACTCACGCTACAGACCCAGATAATTTTAGCAAAGCATTTGAATCATTTCATCTTTCACCACCAGTAGACAAAGAGGCAGTATCACTCCGCCAACATGATAAAGGAAATAATTTGACAGAAACATGTTCAAGATATTCAGCAAAACCTCTCTCATTTTAAAGCTGCAAATCTGAAAGAAAAGTCAGATGTTTTAAGGGACCTAAAACATTCTTCATCATGGACTTACCGGAGGTACAGCTTTGGCAGGTTTGCAGTGCAGTCCTCCAACAAATTCAAAGTTAGGCAGGTAGGGACGGGGAAATTCAAAATCCCAGTATGTCCGAATTAGCCAGATTTCAGCTTTACTCATGGTCTCACATAGCGTCGTGGGCCTTCATGAAGGGAATGAAATTCACGTGGAGGGAAATAGGACATTCAGTTACCAAGGAAAAAATTACCAATAATTTCCTCACAAGCAATTATAGAGAAAAATGAGGTATTTTTGAATGAACACATCTAAAGCAGGTGGCCCATTTTGTATTACTCATTTAATAATTCTTAAATATATGTATAATGCTTTAGGTTGATAACTGCCAAAGAATATTCAGCTTGGAATTACCAAACATTGATAAGAATTCTAACATATTTTCGTGCAAACTGTTTATGCCTTCTGGATGCCTTATTTCAAATATGCTATGTTGAGCCGGACGGCTAATGCCTTCTGTGCGATTGATGTGCACAAACTCTCAATGACAATTTTTAAAAGTCCAACCGTAAAGTATTCACTAAAATTTTATATTTAAGGCCCTGGTTCACAGTTTCAAACACGAAATCAGTAACACCCAAAGGAAAGAAGTTTTACCAAAGGCAGAAAACAGTTGGCAAATAAATTCAAATGATATTTTAAAGATTATATTTAGGAATTAAGAAAAAACACTTAATGAACACTTATCATTATTTTATTTATATTATTTATATTATATAGTTACAAACAGTGTACAATTGCGCATTGTTATATTTTATAGAATTATAATTTTATCAATATTTTTGTAATTATATAATCAATAGATTATTTTAATTCCACACTGATTAACTGAATTTCTTATAATTATATTATTCACAAAGAATAGTTCCAGAGTGAATATTTATATACATTATAATTTTATTTATACTGATATAAATAATAATAATTTATAGAAAAATATGCATTTAACATATTTGTAATTAAATTTGGGCTATTGAATAGATATTGCTGAATTTGTTATTTTAAAGCTAGATGATTAATTTCATGAGATTGAGGCAAGAGCAACTGGGATGAGGGAAAAGAGAAGAGAAAGAAGGGGAAAATTATGTACATATGTATACACAGGTGAGCTCAGATAGTTTTGCCAGATTTCTATTGCTTTATTGAAAGGATCAGATAATGTTTGATTGTTTGATCAATGTCACATGCCTGCATTTGTTTATTTGAGTAGCCAATTTGAAGATATCAATATGTAATACAATAGCCATTGTTAATTTCCTATCACCTTCTCTGAGGTTCTGTCTTGCTTGTATTGTTTTTGTGTTATTTTGTAAATGTTTGTGTATCTGTTAATATGTTTTCATTCTTTTATTTTTAAAATAAAAGAAAATAAAAGAAAGAACATGGTAGAAACTTGAATTTAAAGACAGCTGCCTTACCGCCGCTGATTCAGAAAAGAGTAAAATTTAAGGACACAGTTACTAATCTTGCAGCCAGGTCACGCTAGCTAAGTTGATACAAAGAGACAGCTACTTATTCCAACCTAACTGTTAAGTTCTTTCAAATATCATGTAAAATCTCCAACTTGCAAAAGTAAGGTGTATATTCTTTGTTTCACCTTCACCTTCTGAGACTCCAGTACAAATATTCTCATCCAAACCTGTGAGCAGAAACGAATCCTCAGAAGGACAAGAGCACTAAGATGGCAAGAGGGCTCCTGGTACCTGATGGCACATCAGCAGCATTGATTCATGAATTCAGAGAATATCTGTGTACTTATTATACAGTGTATTCTTCTTCATTATTGATTGCAATTTGTGTTGTCGTGTCAATTTCATGTGGGGTAAGAAGTCTCAGTAGCTCAAACCAACAACAGTGGATGATTTTAATGAATTTGGCAAATTCCACAAACAGCTGAGAGTAAAGCTGACTGCATTTCCCAGCAGATTATGTACTGTGAGAAAAACAGTGGGATAAAAAAGAACAGGGTTATTTGTCACCTTAGTTACTGCAAAGACCGAGACTCATTAAGTAAAAATGGTAAGGTCTTGCAGAACATGTTTAGGGTCCCTATTTGATCCTAATATAATCGATTCTACCTGAACAATTATGCTGTAATCATATGGATTGACCGTGATTTTGTCCCATCTCTTGCCCACCTAGTGAGTTCCTATGTTTCCCAACTTGGACCCACCTCACTCCATGCTTTTGCTCTGTAAAAGTCTCTGGAAAGGACAGATTCCTGGGTGACCCACGCAGGCCCTCTGCTGTGCCTCTCTCTTGGACAGAACCTTTCATTCCCTCAATAAATATATTCTGGTCTTAAGCTCTGCTGTTCCAAAAATTCATTCTTCGATTTTCGAGAACAGTAAGTGGTCCCAGATGTCTTTCAGGTTGGGGATTTCTTTCCCCTGTATCACTGGTACCAAATAACCACAATGAAGGTGAATACTAAACGTGATAAACATGACTAAAATAATAATAACAGCCCAAACATGAAAATAGGGAGAAGGGGTTTAGACCAGAAGGAAGGTAACTGCCTGGGGCTAGGAGAGGAATACAAAAGAACCAAGACCTGTTAAGTACACCACACCATAAATCCATGTAAACTTCAAGTACAGCCAAAATACACTAATAAATTAAAATAGAACAGAATTACTCTTTAAAATTTACTTTGGATTTGGCAAGAAAGTAGAAATCAGCAGACTCTCAAAACAAAGCACAAAGCAGATTCTGGGGTATGAGTTCCAACCCTGGGCTGCTCCGCTGGAGGACAGACAGTGTGTGCCAGGAGGGCGCGGGAAAGCGAGAAGGCTTCGTGCCGCGTGTACCGCGCACGTCCTTCCTCAGAAGGCTGAAGCCCCAGGGTCTCCCCACTCTGCAAGTGCTTCCCACGGCAGAGACGGTCACAGCCGGGGGAACTGTGTGGGCTGACTGAGCCCTGAGTGGAAAAACCCTACCCTAGAAGTAAGGAGGAAGGAGCAGTCCTCACATGAATTTTCAATTAGAATTCAAGCTGTAAAAGACCGGGAGAAACTTGGCACATAACTTCTAAGCTTCTCCATAGATTAAACTGCAAAGAAAATGAGTAACTTTCGTCCACCCCGAAGCAATACTTCCCATCTGAGCATCAGCCAGAGAACAGAAATGCAAACATGAGGACTCGAAACATTCACTTCATCTGAAATGGAATGTACAGTTCGTTCTCATAATTTGTTTACAGACATGGAAAGAAAGCAAGAGAATGTAAACAAGAAATAGCAAATCAAATAATAATGAAAATGATCTAATAATCAAATAGGATTCCATAAGTGGAACATTCAGCCGGTAAATTTTGAAAATCAGTAGTGCATAGGTGCTAGAAAAAGTGTTCCAGAGAAAATCTGAAGTTATTATTCATAATTAGGTTTTTGAAACAAATGGAACCGGAAATATGAGGGGAGAGGTGAGTGACATGGACAGCAGACGGCCTTTCCTGAACACGGTCGCTGCTTCTGCCTCCGCGTTCTGCATTTTCTAGTCACAGACTTCCCACCAGCTCATGAAGTCATAATTAAGCTTGTGTTATGTTGTTTTCAATGAGTGCCAATTATTTTTCATTTTAATACATAATTAAAGACACTTAAGTTCCAAATGAATTATGCAGACGTTTCCATGTACCCCGCACTGTTTATCACCGTGGCAAACTCCTATTCCTATCATCCCTCGTATATTAATGTCTCGGTTAATTTTCTCTCGTTGCTGAGACAAACTACCCAACACTCAAAATGAAGGAAGGAAAGGTTTATTTAGCCTACACTTTACGGAGTTTTCAGTCCATACTTGGCTGATTCTGAGGCAGCGTGGCACATGGCAGAGGGCAAACATTCATGGCGGCCGAGCACAGCAAAAATCAGAAGAGTAAAAGAGAGGAATGGCTGCAAGTAGCCCCTTTTCTCCCTTACCTTGTAATCAGCTACCCCCACCCAGGGGGCTAGTAGCTCTCACAGTCTCCATGACCTCCTCTTCCACAGGCTCAGGCTATGTACAGATTTAGCACCCTGGCTTCCTGCTGAGTCACTCAGCCAAATGCCTAGTCTCCCCAAATGGACACAGTGTATCAACCATAACAATTTACTAGAGTCTACCCTGACAGATTACAAAAGTATGGACAGACATACAGAGAGTATGACTTGTGCAGTCAAGAAGATATTCCTCCTAGAAGATACTTACTGATTACAAAGAGGAAGAGAGAGAAAATTTGAGTCTTTAGTTTCTATCTTAATTAAGTGACCGAAATTAATGTCTGTAGTTGTAACCTATCTGCATGTATTTCTTGATTGGTTATTTGCAGAAAGACAAATGTTTATATCTGTAGTATTTCTACCACAATGCGGAACCTGCCTCTAATGATAAGAAGAAAATAAGTGATATTGTAAAAAAATGGCTGACCCACAAAATCTGCAATGGAATGGAGGCTTAGGCAGGAGGATCACTGTGAGTTCGAGACCAGCCTGGGCTACAAAGTGAGCTCCAGGTCAGCCTAAACTGCATAGCAAGACACTGTCTCAAAAAACAAGAAAAAGGTCACTAGCTCTATTTCCACCAAAGTCTTCCTCGTATGAGTAACTGCGGAAACTTGGAATGCACACTATTGTTATCACTTGCTTCTACCTCCATTAGCAACAGTTAGGAACACACACACACACACACACACACACACACACACATACACACACAATCTTTACTTCAAGAAACCAGTTTTTTAACACTCCACCTCAGGGTTTCTGAAATGTGCAGGCCCCGTACTGAACACTTCACCTTGGGGATCAGCCTTACCCTTTTGTACTCCGTCTTCCCCAGAACTCCTATCTGTCACTGCTATAAGTACTTTGTAAATGATGTCAATGATATTCACTTCTCCATAAAATAAGAAATTCTCTCTAGAGCTAAAAATAGGATACCGCACAAGTGCACTTCAATAAGTCCTTGCTTATTGTTCTGTATGAAAACATTCGAATTTTTCTACACTATAGTCCAACATGTCAGTTTTTTAGTGTACTATTCCCATTTTAACCCACTGTGTTCACACAAACTGTAAAAGTAAGGCATTAACCTATGTCAGTGTCAGTATGAAGGGTCTGGACACTGCTGAAATTTTGTGAATATATTACACAAAAATGATACATTGGATTTTATCAGGTGTTTTGCAGTACATTTAAAATTTAAAACACATATTCCAGTAGTCATGTTTTGCACAAACATTCTTAGTAACATAAGAAGTATTCAGGATTCAAATACATATGCTATTTCCCAAATGGTAAAACTCCTAAAAGTAGATTATCCTGTAACTTGAGAGGCTGCGAATCCTGTTTTACAACTCTTCGCACACATTACATAATTTGTCAGGACACCCTTGGAAAAGCAGCTTCAGTACACACCAGAGGCCATTTACATTTGCAGATACTTATTCTCGGATTTCTGTGCTTACAGCCCAGTGATACTGTAACGAGGGCTTTGTCTTTGAAGAGGGCCAGCTCGGCTTGATATGAATAATACACAAAACACTATAGCTTCAAAGTTCACATTTCACATTATACCCTTAAAGAGCACAGTGCGATTAACCCTACTTTAAAGAGGAAGCACTGCAACTTGGCTGAGATCAGAGACTAAGCAAGCGAACCTATACCTGGAGCCTCAAGTGCTTTCAAAACATTCCATTATCCTTGTGATTTTCTTTTTAAAACAATATGCCCAGTAATCTCAGTCAGTACTTCCAATGATCACCGTGTGATATACATAGGGACAATGGTAATTACTATAGAACACATTCACATGATTTCAGACACAATCATGAGAATAACATGTACACTTAAATCAAGTGTGTTTTGAGGCATAATTTTTGACATCACTTTAAATCTAAAATCTGCACTACAAAGAACATGAGAACACAATTTGGCTTATAAAGCTGTGGTGATCATACTTTCAAAAGGTTACATGTAAATTTCAATCCCTTCTATATATTTTATGTGTATAATATATACAATTTCCCTCTATACTTCCCCGAAGGATATAAAATATACTAGTGATGCAAAAATGTTTGATGATTTTTCAGTGTAAAAGGAAGGAACACATTGTTCAATTGGGTTTGTGAATTCTGAGCTGAATGTCACACCACGAACAGGCAGATCCTGCATCCATGGCTTCCAACACATTAGTAAATTTGCTATTTTCTAATCCTGAAATGATTTTCTTCAGAGAACCTTCTTGGATCTTGGTGTCATCCGCTTTAAGTCTTAGTTAAATGTTATCATTTCACTTAAGACATTCTTAGTCACTCTATTCACCTTTAGAGCCCACTCCCACAGCTGTGTGTGTTAATTTAGAGGGCACATGGCAGTCTTATGTTCCAAATTGTTTTTACTTAAAACATCACACCTCTTATTTTAATGCAAAGTCCAAGATGGGAGTAGACAGATTTTTTCTTTAAACATCTATTTTGTAGTGTGGTATTTCTGCTGGAAAAGTGGCAATCACTAAATGATGTAGAAAACATATATATTTTTACACCAAGAAAGCACAAATAAATGAGAGAAAGCAGGACGGGAAGGCTATAGAAAGAAACCAAATGTAGCTATAGGACAATATTGGCCCAGTAGCTATCTAACAATTTGGACAAAATATCAATAATTTATCCCTGCCACTAACTCTCTTCCATGGACTCTACTGGCACATGTGAATGAAAAGTCAATTTGAATAGAATGATTTTCATCCAAATGAACAAGAAGGCTCATGGGAATCAGAAAGAGAAGTAGCACAAGCACCCAACCAGAACTGACCTTGGTAGTTTACATTACTGCATTTCAATTATCATAAGGAACGTTTGAGATTAGGAAACCTGAGGCTTGCCAAAGGATTAAGGAATTGTGTGCAGGTGATCCTTGCCCAACCACGCTGAGAAGCCTGAGTGTAAATGGTAAAGTCTATAAATTCTACAACCTAATTTTCAAAGCTATGATTTATAAAGCTGTTTACAGACAAATAAAAGGCAATGAACAAAGTGAAGAATTATAAATTATATATCACTTCCAAATATTTTCCAGTAATGGGAAAAAAAGAAGCAAGTCATATCATGTACAGTTACACATTTCACATGAGGAATGTGGCCATTGTATATACCTAAAATGCACCAATAAAAATCATTTGTCTTTTAAAAACTAAACATTTCCCCAATAAAAGGAAATAGAAAGTGTGGAGGTGCACACCCAAGCCAATTTTTGTGTCAGAGTCCTTTTTGGCAGTGTTACAGTTGTTGCTACTAGAGGTATTCATACTTTAATGTTTATTTACAAACTGAAAAACTATTGTATAAATAACTACAAGATTATTTGAGTTAAGAGAAAAATCATACCCATTAATGCCCTCTGTAATACCCTCTACTAGGCATTCATCCAAGGATATGAACCAGAGAAATGACATATAAGTACACATAATTTGGCTTCACATTTGCAACAGGAAGGAGAACTTTTCTTCTATGCACAGTACAAATGAAGATATTTGCTGTTATTAAAGGAAACATTTTAGAGACTTACCTAGAGTTTTGCTGTAGTAGGAATTCCATGCTCCCCAGTAGGATTGAAATATATAGTCTTGTAGAAAATAAGATACAGTATTTTTAATCCTTTCAGCAAAAGTCATCCGGTCAGTGAGCTCTGACAAGGCCGCAGGTACATAGGAGATTGGTGCCTGGATTTTCCCACAGTGTCTCTCCACTGTGGAGGCTGGAGAGAACCTCAGTGTGTACGTAAATGGGATTCCTAATTTGAGAGCAACCAGTTCACTGCACAGTGTTACTGGGTCTGATATCAACACGTCAAAACCACCTTTCTGAAGTCTTGCCATCAGTGGGAGGTTGTTTATTACACCATCACAGAGTTGCGCATTGATAAAAACAAGGCCTCTAACAATTTTCCTAGTTCTTTGTGGAAAGTCCATAGTGTGAGAGGAGTTGGTTTATGGTCTATCCACATTACTATCATGTGTTCAATTAAGGACTCTACATAGCTCTTGTTGACAGAAACAGGTATCTCTTCAAAATCCACTGAAAGATCAGGACTTGAACTGATGAACAGGGTTGCTGAGGAAGTGAGTACAGTCACATTGTGATTTCTCTGAGTCAACTCTTCTAAAATGATCTTAATATTTAACCAATGGCTACCATCTGTGGGCCAAATTAGCACATTGCCACTTAGCACTATTTCAGTCAGAGTCAAAGTGAATACCAGGAGTTGGAGAAACTTCTTAGCCATAGTGATATTCACTATTGAAGCCATCCCCATGTGGATCTTTGGGAATGAAAAGAAACCTTTGAGGCATATTTAGGTGAATTGTTTTCAAAATACAATAATAATTACTGTGATGGCTATACTCATTCATAATAAGTTTACCTAAAGTTTTAAAGGAAAATAATACAATTCAAACGCATTAACTTTTATTGTTTCCCACAATAAAAGTGAAATCTAATCCTATTTGGAAGAAAAAATGAATTCACCGGCCAAGTATCTGTATAATCGAATAATAACTATGATATGAAAAACTTCCCATCAATACAGTATATCCGGAAATTAGATTGAAAAGAAAATCAATAATTTTAACTATTAAAGCTACTTTATCAAAAAGTTACTCGTTTTCATTATAAATCTTTCTGTACATGCTGATGTATTCAATCGTTTAACAGTTTTGAGACCAAAATTGTACCCTTCGTTTAATAGAAAGACAAAGCAAACTTGACCTACATACCTAGTGTGTTTGACAAAATAGCAAAATTCAGAACATAATCGCATTTGATTAATGGGTAGGGCAACATCATTCTTACTTGCTCACTGGTCTTATTTAGCAATGAAATGTAAAATAGCAACCTTCCTTGCAAGTTTTTCTGAACATCTCAGGATGTTTGAAATTGCCATCTTCCCTATATGTTTCCGAGAATATAGCTCTCTGCTCTGAATGGAGCCATTGCTGACTTCCCCACTTATTGCTACAGATTTTTCATTTTGTTCCTTTTCACAACTTCGTTTATGTCTTGGTTACCTTTCTCTCATTGCTTAGACAAAATACCCAACGTCCTAAATGAAGAAAGGAAGGGTTTATCTAGCTTACATTTTGCAGAGTTTTCAGTTCATACATGGCTGGTCCTGAGGCAGTGTGGCACATGGCAGAGGGTAAACATTCATCGCGGCGGAATACAGTAAAAACAACCAGCAAAAGGGTGGAAAGACTTCAAGTAGCCTCTTTTTCTCCTTTATTTTGTGAACAACCTACACCCACCGAGGGGGTGTGTAGCTCTCACACAGTCTCTATGCCCTCCTCTTCCACAGCTTGAGGATGTATACAAAGTAAGCACCTTGGCTTCCTGCTGAGACACTCAGCCAAACATCTAGACTCCCCAAGTTGACACAATGTATAACCATAACAGTTTATGAGAAAGGAGTGTCTGGCACCCTGAAGAAACAAGCCTTTTAATTACAACTGTGTAGTAAATTAATATGGGTAGAATTGGAAGTTAGGTATCTACAGACTATAAGCTGTACTTTAAATGATTTGTACCCATACAGAACTAAGACATTCTTGCCCTCGCTTTTTACAAATGCAAAGGAGACGGTGGCATGCCTATGGTATGTTACTTTCTAAATTGATAGCAGCGTGTGCAAAGCTACTTTTCAAAGTGCTTATTTCATAACAAGGCTGTAGTAATATGTAGTTTAATGTTTCCCTAAAACGCAGAAGTTCAGTAACTTTATCACTAAATCTGTGGCCTATTTATTGGCAATATATTAATTGCACTACATGTGAATAAAAGTATAAACAAGAGTAAATATGAAACGCTGCTCTTTAACAATGTTGAGTGACTAGAGCATGGTGCACACAACAGCTCTGAGCAGCGGCTCAGAAGATTCTGAAGCACTAGTGAGAGATCATGACAGTGACTGCCAAGTAGGTGAAACAGCACTGTGTCCGCACACAGATGTGCCAAACAGGTGGGTGTTGGGGACACCATTTTAATTGAATGGGCTCTGGGCAGACTCTAGAATCACAGAAATCCCAGGTCACTTCATTGCCATCATCCCAGAGGAAGTGAGAAAAGTGCCACACATTCACTGTGAAGTGCCAGAAGTGGGAACAGACCAAGAGGAATTCTGACAGGAAATGTGAGCTAGAATCATCTAGATTCCTCTTCAGTGGCCACCAGAAGCCAGTCTTAATCTTCAATACAAAGGACTGGAAGCAGCCCTTGGAGATGAGATGAGCAGAGTGGTCTTAGCCCAGTGACATAAGCAGGCAAGTAGCCCTGACATGCAGGGGGACATGGGCACTCCTTCTGCCCAGCAGACAGTGCCCAGTGTCTAAGATGAGTTAGTGGTGTGGAATGGATGATACTGTGCAGGCTCTAGAAGTCATCTGTGTACAGATCTGGAAACAACTCTAGGCATTCCCTACCCAAGGACACCACAGAAACTGGGCAAGCTCTGTAGAGACAACCACAATCAGTAACACAGGACTGAGTCATGAACCAAATAAATAGCAAGATCTCCTGAATAAATTGAAAAGAAAGACCTTGGGACACAGACAAAAACCAAGAACATCCTATACATAAAAAATAACTCTAAAGAACAGATGTTTCCAAGGGAGATGTCAATACTAGTAATAAACCCACAAGCTATAAGAAACTTACAGGTATCAACACAGATATATATATATATATATATAGATAATCACAAGACAAGAAGCAAAAACGAATCCCAGACCTGCAGCCCACACGGGACGAGCCGAAGTGATAATGAGATAGAGGATAATGCAGGCAACCCATCTGAAAGTTCTGAACAGATCAGTAGAATTTCTAAAATAGGTGCGTGAAACCGCAGAGGAAATCAGATCAGAAATAATCTCCCCGATTAAAACGGAGATGAGGAACATAATAAAGGCCTTAGTCAGAAAACCTAGTGTAGTCAGAGATAAAAATGGAGGAGCGTAGGAAATGATGGAAACCCTAAATGCTTAGCATAGGAAAGTTATGGGATCCGTGAAACAGGCTCAAACAGATATCCAGGAAATTGAAAATTCCATTGAAAGTTTGTAAAATTGCATCAACAAAAGTGAAGACAGTTTCAGACCAGAAGACAAGATTTTGCCTAGTGATGAAGATCTCTTAAAATATAAAGGGACCCTGAAAAAACAATTCAACAGCTGCAACATAATGCAAAGAAAAATAACAGAATATGTATTGGAGTCAATGGAAAAGCATGAGCCAGTAAAACTGACATAAAAAAACTGCACAATATCAAAGGCAGAAAATTTGCCATGTATGCAAAAAGATTTTGACATAAAATTGACTGAGGCATGAAAAATTCCATTTAGCCATGATCAAAAAATATCTACACCAAAGTATATAATTATCAAGATTCTGTAAATTCAGCAGAGGAATATTTAGAGATGCTAGAGAAAAAGAAACGAATCACTTCCAATTTCCACTGGTTTATTGAAAGGAACAGTTAACAGTTCATTGTTTGATCTTACATACCTATGTCTGATAATCTCAGCAACTATTTCAAGATAACAATATGTAATACTTCAACCATTGTTAATTTTCTATGCTATATTCCTATTGTTTTCAAATTCTGAATCTCTTTTATTGTTTTTTGTTGCTTGTTTTTGTCTTAGTTTTTTCTATTGTGTTTCTGTTCTTTTCCTTTTAAGTATAGCAGAGTTACAATAAAATGTTCAACATGAACCTGTGAGTCATGCAGGGCTTGGAGTGAAGTATTCTACGTCCCAAAAGGGAATAATTTTTGTCCAAACTGATATACCATGCAGAACAAATCAAGGGAAAAATAAGACACTTCCATCACCAAAACAACTGAAGAAACTCATGACCACAAAACCAACTCTGCAGTGTGTTCTGAGAGATTTGCTCCAGTGAGATAACAATGTGATCAATTCAGAAAAGAGCAAAAGGAAGATACTTCCAGGCAGGGCAAGCAGTTAAACATAGGGGAAAGAAAGGACCAAGAGCAAAAAATTACATAAAAATCAAAAGCTAATGCATATCACTTGCAACCAACAATGTAAATAGTTTCAACTGATTAATCAAAAGAAAACACTGGCAGAATGGATCAAGAAATATCTAACAAGATGCTGCATAGAAGAAAAACTTTCAACTCAAAAATAAATTCATAAATTAAAAGTCAATGTGTAGAAATCAATATACCATGAAACAGGAACCCAGAAAAAAAGCAAGGGTAGGTATTCTATTTATGGGCAATGTGAAATTCAAGTGAAAACTGATCAAAGGTGATAAAAAAGGTAACTACATCCTTCTTAAGGGAAAACTTCAACAAGACTTGATAACATTCATAAATAAATATTCACCAAATACAGGAGCACCCAATTACACAAAAGAAATACTAAGGGAAATAGAAAAGCAACAGAACACTGAAACAATTGTAATGGGGGACCTTAACACCCCACTATCAGAAATAGATTTACTAGACAAAAAATCAACAAAAATATCAGAACTGAGCCAAATCAATGAACAAATGAAGTTAGTAGCTGTCTACAGTGTGTTCTATGCTATGTCAGAATACATATTTTTCTGAAGTGTGCATTAGGCTTTCTCCAAAACAGATCTCATAATAGCCCAGAGAACATACATAAGTAAACACAGAAGAACTGAAATCATCCATTGCGTAGTATCTGACCACAGTAGAATGAACTTGAAAAGCAACAGCAAAAACCCATAAAAATGCCGTAAACACATGGAAATGAAAAACAAAATAATAAAAAATACATGGAAATGAAATAGCACCATGTTGAATAACAAATTTGCAGCACATAAAATTAATGAAGAAATTAAATAATTTCTACAACTAAATGAGAATACCAGTGGAACATATAGGAATCTATGGGACAAGATAAAAATAGTCCTTAAGGAAAATATAGCTGTCAATACCTATATCAAGAAGACCGAAGGAGCTGAAAGATTAGGGTAGAAAGTAATGCAAGTGAGACTAAGAAAACAATACAAAGAGCCAATGAATTAAAGAGTTGGTTCTTTGAAAGACAAGAAAATGTATAGTTAGTCCCAGTTAATCTTATTTAAAAAGGAGTGAAAAAACTCCCATTCTTTTAATTAGGAATGAAAACAGTGAAATAAAAAAAGAGTGATATCACAAGAGATAATTTGGAAATCCATAAGGTCATCCAAAGCTATTTCAGGAATCTCTATTCTAATAAAATGAAAAACATGCAATGGACAGATTCCTGGACACATATGAAATATGAAAGCTGAGTGAAGAAGATATAAAATTTCTAAATAAGCCAATATCAGTGAATCAAAATGTAATTAAACCTAACAACAATGAATAGCCTAGGTTCTAATGGTTATACAGCTGTGTTCTACAAGAAATTTATAGGATCTAATGCCATAAATCTTCAAACTCATTAATAAAACGGAAAGGGAAGCAATAATTCCAATATTATTCCTGATAGCAAGTGTTACCCTCATACTAAAAGCAGAGAAAGGGACAAAAAAAAAGAAGTGTAGACAGTCTCTAAGGAACGTACATGCAAAAATCGTTAATAACATACTAGCAAACAGGATGCAGGAAACCCTCAAGATGATTGTAAACCATGACCAAGTAGGATTCACCCCTGGGATGCAAGGATGTTTCAACATATGCAAATCAATAAACATAATACACCATATCACAGAGAGAAGGACAAATATAAAATGATCCTCCCAATAAATGCAGAAAAAGCACTAACACCCATTTCATGATTGTTATGGTTGATACATTGTGTCAACTTGGGGAGGCTAGAGGTTTGGCTGAGTGATTCCCCAGGAAGCCAGGGTGCTTACTTTGTATACATCCTGTGCCTGTGGAAGAGGAAGGCATGGAGATTATGTGAGAGCTACACGACTCCTGGGTGGAAATAGTCTGTTTACAATGTAAGGGAAGAGAAGAGGGTGCTTGCAGCCATTCCCCCCTTTTTCTGGTTATTTTTGCTGTGCTCTGCTGCTATGAACAGTTTGCCCTCTGCCATGTGCTACTCTGCCTCTAAGCAGCCAAGTATGAACTGAAACCTCCACAAACTTTAAGCTAAATAAACCTTTCCTTTCTTCATTTTGGGTGTTGAGTATTTTATCGCAGAAACAAGAAAAAATTAACCAAGACAATGACTATAAAAACCCTGTAGAATATTGAAATAGATAGTATTTATTTAAATGTAATAAAAGACATTTATGAGAAATCCAAGGCCAGCACCATACTACATGCACAAAAACTGAAGGCTTTCACTCTAAGATAAGGAATAAGACAAGAATTTCCACTATCATCATTCCTAAGCTATATCACTCTGGAAAATTAAGCCAGAGGAAGTAGATTTGTGAAAATAATGGAATAAACTTAAGAAAAGAAGAAATTAAATTATGATTATTAGCAGAAGACTTGACACTCTACACAGAAGATAACAAAAAATCCACCAGAAGACTAGTAGATTTAATTATCAAATTGAGTAATGTAGCTAGATCCAATGGCAATACTCAAAAATATATTGTATTCCTATATACAAATAATAAATTCAGTTAGAAATTAAGGAAAGAATGTGCTTTACAATAGCAGAAAAATGAAATACTTAGGAATCAATCTCACAAAGGAAGTAAAATATTTATACATTGGGAATTACAGTATGCTGAGAAAGGAGATTGAAGAGAATGTGAGAATATTGATATCCCTTACTCCTGAGTAGGAAGAACCAACATAGTGAAAATGGTCATACTCCCAAAATTGCTCTAAACATTTAAAACAGTGCCATTCAAAATAATATTAGAACACCTCACAGAATTAAATTAAACATTCCTACAATGTATTTAAAGTCAAAGCAGACCTAGAAGAGCAAAAGCAACTCTGGGCAACAAAGGTAAATCAGGGGTCATTATGATCCCTTACTTTATATTATACTACAGAGCTACTACGATAAAAACAGCATGGTACTGGAAAAAAACTGGCCTGAGGATCAATGAGACAGACTACAATGTGGAGAAATACCTTCAAACATTGTCAGCTACCTGAATTTTTAAAAAGGAGCCAAACACATTCACTGTAAGGATAGCCTCATTCGTAAATGGTGCTAGAAAATTTTTCTTTTCACATGCCTAGGACTAAAACTAGAACTATGTCTAGTATCATCCACTCAACCAAAAATCAAATGGATGAAAGATCTAACTATTAAAACAGAAATAGTAAATCTGCTGGACAATAGAATAGGTAGAACTCTGAAAAACAGAGTAGGCAAAGAGTTTACGAGCAAAATGTCAGTGAAACAAATTATCAGAAAGAATCAACAACTGGGATTCTTAAAACATTTTGCATAGCAACAGAAATCACCAATGGAGTGGAAAAATAACCCACAGAGTAGAAAAAATTTACTAACTTTACTTAGACAGAGGGCTAATATTTAGAATATATATAGAACTGAAAAAAATCAGAACTTCCAAATTCAAAGGCTCCATCGAAAAATGGGCAGCTGAGATGAATAGCTACTTCCGAGAAGGACAAATGGTTTATACATGTATGGAAAAAGTGCTAAATATCACTGGCCATTTCAGAATTGCAAATTAAAACAATGCTGAGTTTCCATCTCCATGAGAAAGAACGCCTATTGTCAAGAAAACAGCTTATAACAAAATGCTGCTGGAGCTGTGGTGATAAAGGATTACTTCTCCAGGGTTGCTGTTATTGTAGACTGGTGCAACCACTATGGCAACCAGTGTGGATAATCCTTAAAAAAAAAACTA
>PVLD010028614.1:0-19190 GCA_004027595.1 Dinomys branickii
TAAATTTGCATGTCTGTATATGGGTCCATACATCTACAATTCGAAGATATCAATGGATAAAACAACAACTACTGTTGAGACCATATCACCTTGTCTATAGATTAGTTGTGATTGTACTATTTTCTATGATAATTGGTGTCTGTTTGTCAATATGTTTTTGTACTTTTATGTTTCTAAAATAAAAAAAAAAAAAAACAAAAAAATAAACTGAATTAAAAAAAAACAAAAAAAAAAAAAAAAAAAAAAAAAAAAAAAAAAAAAAAAAAAAAAAAAAAAAAGAAAAACATAAAAAATGCCCTTTGAAGACTCACATCTTTGTACTTTAGAGATTGTTCACAGAAAGAAAGCTGTTTGGAGGAGATTACTTCATCTGAATTTGTTCCAAATATTGTAACAAAATAATCTATGAAAATAGTAATAGTACAAAAAAGCTACACAGTGAATTTGCATAGAATTGGAAGGGTTTATTTCCTGTTGGAATTACCAAATGAGTTTCAAAGGGCTGAAATACTGCCCAAGCTTGAACATATCCCCAGCCAATACCTATCATTTAGGTATGATGTTGTACAGGTTAAGTTGCTGTCACTTGTACAAAATAACTAACAATCACAAAGTCAAACATAGAAGTTGCATCCATTATGATTTAGGGGCACTCATTTTATGGTTAACTGATTCCAGGGAGAAGAGGTATGATGAAAGGTCACGGCTGGAGTAATTTTCTCAACCCATTGCTGCCAAGAAGCAGAATGATGGATGGGAGGGACAAAAGACAAAAACACACTCATCCAGGTTTTATCCAGTGAACCTTCTCTTCTGACCAGGCACTAACTCTGAACATAAGAAATTTTGGAGAGAGCATTGTAGATTTAAACCATAACACTCTGTTCCAATATCTATAAGGTTTATGTTCATCTCATTAGTATATTTAGTTAATATGTAAGAGTTGCAGGTTTTAACAGTTTTATCATTGCCAAAAGTTCCAAGCTCTGAGCTGAGCCTCTCCCCTTTCCCGTAAGCTTGGGAGCCAGGCAGAGTCCCAGACAGCTTCAAGGGAGCTGCACTACCTGCACACACACCCACACCCTCAGGGGAGCTAAGCTGAACCTCAGACAACTTCAGCAGCCTCAGTGACCATCATCACCAACATACACACTGGTTTGTGATCTAGGCTGGGTCCCAGGCAGTGTTTGGAGCCTCAGTGACCATGACCCACCCACTACTACACCCCGGTGGAAACAAGGCTGAAACCTGGAAAGCATTGAGAACCCCGGAGTGGGAGCCGAGCTGAGCCCCAGACAGCTGTGAGAGCATTGGGGATCACACCCTACCCACATACACCATTGAGGGAGCTACACTGAGCCCTGGGAAATTTGGGTCCTTGCCCCACCACGCCGACATCTTCCTGGGAGTGAGACTGAGCTCCAGGGAACCTCTGGATCTCTGCAAAACAAAGGAGCAAAATACAATCCCAGACCTCCAAACCACCTAGAGGAAGTCCAGCAGATGTCAACACAGAAGAGCTTGGAAGTCATACCCATGAAATTTCTGAAACGATAGCAGCCGAAGTAAAGAAACAACTCCATCAGGCCATAGAAGACATCAGATCAGAAAAAATCTCTCAGATATAAAAAAAAATGACAATAATGAAAGAATTGCTCAGCATATCTAAAGAAGACATAGATAAGAAAATAGAGGAGCATAGAAAAATGAAGGAAATTTGAATGAACAACATGCAAAAGAATTAGAATACATAAAACCAATTCAGACACATATCTACGAAAATCAGCCATTCCTCTCTTTTGTGCCTGTTACTTTGCTGTGTTCCACCACCATAAACATTTGCCCTCTGCCCTGTGGGCCTCTGCCTTGGAGCCAGCCATGTATGGATTGCAACCTCCACAAACTGCTTTTCTACCCCAGACTATGTGATTTAGTGACACAACGGTAAAGTTTGAAATATGGGATACAGCTGGTCAAGAAAGATACCACAGCCTTGCACCAATGCACTACAGAGGAGCACAAGCAGCCATAGTTGTATATGATATCACACATGAGGAAACTTTTGCAAGAGCAAAAAACTGGGTTAAAGAACTCCAGAAACAAGCAAGTCCTAACACTGTAATAGCTTTATCAGGAAACAAGGCTGATCTAGCAAATAAAAGAACAGTAGATTTCCAGGACGCACAGTCCTATGCACATGACAACAGTTTAATATTCATGGAAACATCAGCTAAAACATCAGTGAATGTAAATGAAATATTCATAGTAATAGCTAAAAAGTTGCCAAAGAATGAACCACAGAACCCAGGAGCAAATTCTGCTACAGGAAGAGAAGTGACCTCAATGAACCTATACAACCAACCAGAAATCAGCATTGTAGTAACTAAACATCCAGATTTAGTGAGCTGGAATCTTCTGCTTCCTAAATGTTAATAACAGTGGAATTGGAGTATTTAACCATCCAAGTATGACTCCCCAAAACCAAGAGACATAGGATAGAGTCAAATTTTTAATACAAAATTGTTTTAAGTGTTTTGAACTTGATTTTTAAAGCTATGCATGTGCCCCTCTGACTAACATTTCAGCAATAGAAAGGGAAAATGAGATCTGTGTGTAATTGTTTCACCAGAAAGTTGGAGGTAATTATTTCTGATCATTAGAAATAAAGGCAAATGACTATATAGACGCACAGTTAACCATCAAGTGTCTCCAAAACAGGACAGTAGTCATGTGTGAAAAAATTAGAAATTATTAATTTGACCTTTCCAAGAAACATTTTTAGAAAGATGAAAATATATTTATGCTTAGCTACAGTATTCAGGCAAACTTTCTTCTGTTACCTAAGGTGTACATTCCACATTTTAGTAAATGAACCACAAGAAAACAGTCCCACAATAGGCCAATAAGTCACAGGTGAAATCAAAGACAAAATTACACACCATGTACAATCAAACAAAAATGTAGATACAACTTACAGGAACCAGTAGGGTGCAGTGAAAGCAGTTCTCAGAGGGAAATGTACAGCAGTAGATTCCTACCTCAAGGAAACAGAATGAGCACAAATAAACAATCTTATGCTGTACCTCAAGCTTCTAGATAAAGAATAAGTCAAACTCAAAGCCCAGAGAAGGCAGGAAATTATAAAGCTCAGGGAAGAAATTAATGCAATGGAAACTAAAAATACAATACAAAGAATTAATGAATCAAAGAGTTGGTTCTTTGAAAAAATAAATGAAATTGATTAACCCCTAGTGAACCTTACTTTAAAATGGAAAGAAAATACTGATATACATGAAGTAAGGAATGAAAGATGAAATCACAACAGATCCTATGAAAATTCAGAAGATCATCAGTACCCACTTTGAAAATCTTTACTCTCACAGGATGGAAAACACAGAGGAAATGGGCAGATTTCTAGATACATAGGAATTACCAAAGCTGTATGAACAAAATATAAAAATCCTAAACAATTTAGTATCAGCAAGAAAATTGGAAAATGTAATTAAAAACTTACAAATGAAGAAAAGTCCAGGTCTTGATGAATTCACAGATTAATTTTACAAGAAATTTAGAGATTTAATGCCAATTATTCTCAAACTCTTCAATGAAATTGAAAGGGAGGGAATTCCCCCTAACTCATTCCTAGAGGCAAGTATTATCCTGACACGAAAACCCGATAAATATCCAACCAGAAAGGAGAACTACAGCACAATCTCCCTAATGAATGTAGATGAAAAATTCTCCTTAAAATACTAGCAAACAGAATGCAACAAATCATCAAGAAGACTATACACCATGACCAAGTGAGAATTAATCCAGGAATGCACGGATGGTTCAGTATATGCAAATCAATTTATAGAATACGCCATATCAATAGAGTCAAAGACAAAAATCACATGATCACCTCAATTGATGCAGAAAATTATTTTTCTAAAGTCCAGCACTCATTCATGATAAAAACCCTACAGAAAATAGGAATAGATGGTCTTTACCTCAAGCTGATCAAAGCCATATATGCCAAACATTATTTTAAATGGTCAAAAATTGAAATCTTTCACTTTAAAATCAGGACAAAACAAGGATGCTCACTGTCAACACTCCTACTTGATATAGCTCTGGAAATATTAGCCAGAGCGATTGGACAAGAGAGAGAAATAAGAATAAGGATAGGAAAGGAAAAAATGAAATTATCAGTATTTGCATATGACATGATACTCTACATAGATGACCCCAAAAACTCCACCAAAAGGCTTACAGATTTAATAACCAAATTCAGAAGTGTAGCTAGACACAAAGTCAATACTCAAAAATCAATAGCATTCCTGTATACAAACAGCAAACAGACTGAGAGAGAAATTAGTGTATCCACACCTTTCATAATAGCATCTAAAAAAAATACTTAGGACTCAATCTAACAAAAGTAAAAGACCTATACAGTGAAAATTACAGTATTCTGAAAAAGAAATCAAAGAGTATCTTAGAAAATGGAAAGATATTCCTTGCTCATGTATAGAAAGAACCTGTCTATGGCCATACCACCCTGAACTCACCCAATCTCATCTGATCTTGGAAGCTAAACAGGGTTGGGCCTGGTTAGCACTTGGATGGATGGATAGGAAGAACCAACATTGTGAAAGTGGCCATACTACCAAAATTGTTGTACAGATTCAATGCAATCCCAATTAAAATACCATTAATATACTTCAGAGATCTAGAGAAAACATTCCTAAAATTCATCTAGAACTGTAAGTGTCCTAGAATAAGAAAAGCAATCCTGGGCAACAAAGGAAAGGCAAGAGGCCCCACAAGTCTGACCTGAAATTACACTACAAAGCTACTATGATAAAATCAGCCTGGTACTGGCAAAAAACAGACCAGAAGTTCAATGACACAGATTAGAAGATGCAGAGACAGCTATAAACACACTCAGCCACCTTATATTTGACAAAGGCGCCAAACATGTTCACTGGAAGAAAGATAGCCTCTTTAATAAATGGTACTGGATAAACTGGCTCTCCCATGCTGTCACTGTGCAATAAACTAAAGTCAAAATTGTTCAAAGATCTAAATATCAAAACAGAAACGCCAAATCTACTAGAAGAGAAAGTAGGGAGAAATCTTGAAGACATAGGGGTAGATAGACAGTTTATGAACAAAAACAAAACTGCACAGGAAATACTTCAAAGAATCAACAACTGGGATCTCATCTTATTGAAAAGTTTTTGTTTATCTAAAGAAATTATCAAGAGAGTAAAAAGAAAACCCATGAATTGGGAAAAAATTTTAGCCAACTGTCCCTCAGACTAAGGACTTCTACCTAGAACATATAAAGAATTTCTAAAAATCAGGGCTCCAAAAATCAAAGACTCAATCCAAAACTTGGCATCTGAGATGAATTTGCACTTCTCAGATGAAGAAATACTAGTGGCAAATAAATACATGAAAAATATTCGACATCATTAGTCATCTGAGAAATACAAATTAAAACAACACTGAGATTCCATCTCATCCCAGAAATAATGGCTATCATTACAAAATCAACCAATGACAAATGCTGGAGAGGCTGTGGGGAAAAAGGGACACTTCTCCACTGCTGGTGGGAGTGTTGATTGTTGAAACCACTGTGGAAACCAGTTTGGAGATTCCTTACAAAACTAGGACTGGAAGTCCCACTTAACCCAGCTATTCCCTTTCTGATTATTTTTCCAGAAGAATTAAAAACACCATACCACAGGAAGATATGTGCACCCATGTTTATAGCAGCACAATTTGTCATAGCTGAATCTTGGAAACAACCCAAATGCCCATCCACTGAGGAATGGATAAAAAAGATGTAGTATTTTTGTACAATGGAGTACTACTAAGCTATAAGAAGATAAACTCAAGGCTTTTATAGGTAAATGGTTGCAATTAGAGACTATACTCATAAATGAAATAAATAGGACCCACATGTGTAAACATCGTATTATCTCCTTAGTGTAAGAACATGAAAGAGTAAACAAAACTCAAAATGTACAATACATAATATGAAAGGGCAAGAAACTGCAAAGGAAGAAACAACTGGGAGGAGGGAAAGAAGGAAAAGAAAGTACTAAGGCATTTTATACGTATACACACACACACACACACACACACACACACACACATATATATATATATATATATATATATATATATGGATCGGTGGCATAACTGTACTGCTGGTGCCTGATGGTTTGTTGAGAGGAGCAGTTAATGTTCAAAAGTTTATATACCTATTTTGACCAATTTTGCATGCTTCTATCTGAAAATATATAGTTCATTATGTACTATTAATTTTTAAAAATACTTGGATTCAAAGCAGTGGTTTCATACATGCAATGTTATTCATACTTTGATTATTACCCTACTTCAAAGCCATCGGTCATGATTTTAGGAAGAGAGTTTTTATATATTTCATTTCTGCACAAACTGTCTGTTCCCTTTTGGATGACTTGACCCCAAGTTGTTCAATTACATCATTCCTGAGAAGATGTCTCTGGAAATCATGTTTTAGACAGTTATTTTTCCTCTTGCATCTCTGGAGCTGCACACAGTACAGTTATTATGGCTGAGGTCCCAGTGAGTCTAATTACACAAAAAACCACCGTGGAGATTCAGCAAATGAGTGGCTCCATGATACATGTTATGGTGCAGATAAAGTGTCCACAGACTTTTGCCCTAACCTCAAGGAGTGCTGTTTTATACCAGAATTCATATGGTTGTTTTCTTAAGAATTGATAAATTCAAATCATGACAGAGTAGGGATTAAATGTCATCTCCATACTTAGTCAAACCTAAATTCAAGTACGGTGTGCAAAGGCAGGCCAGTGTATTTGGCTGGTATTATCAGTAATTTCATTATTTTGCTTCTGCAGATCCAAAACACAAATTGGAAATACAAATGCATTTCATGAATGTCTTTACTCAAAAAATTATTTTACCTCAAAATGTTTATTTAATATTGTTTTGTATTTAGGCCAAATTCTCCAACAACGCATATTTGGGGTCTCTTTGTTTATAATCATGATCCAGATTTCTTATAATTACAAAATATTATTGATATTAATTTTTTAAATCACAAAAATTTAAGAGTAATGTTTCTTTTCTGGAAGCCTGATGAATCAATCTTTCTATAAATAAAGAATGGGAACATCTGAATATTCAAGGATAGATGTGTATTCTTTTGCTTTCCGTATTTTCAGTGATGGCATCCATGCACGAAGATATTACCATAGAGGACGACGGGGAAAACTTCAAAATCCAGAACTTGGAATGACTGACAATATCCTTATGCAGGTAACTCAGGAGGGGTATTTACTTCTGAGATTCTAGACCAGGTTTGCATATGGTTTATAGTGCAGTGGTTACATAGGTACTCATATTATTTGAAAATTACACATCACTTTGGTAATTAGGGGGTCAAGAGAGGAGCAGTGTTATTAAGAGTAATGGAAAGAATGAAATCTGAAAGAGCAGAGGTACGGGCCATAGTGAGGGAGGCAGAAATTCCGTGTTTACGGAGAGGAAGCGGGCAGGATCTATGAAGTCAGATTGAAGTAAAGGTCAGCAGAGATTTGGGAGTAACTGTTGGTACTAGGATTAAGATGTAAATGGGTTAGTGAATATAGATCCTACTTATAGTACAGTTTTCATTCTCAGTGTAAAAGTTCCCTTTGTCTCCCTGTCTGCCTGTCAGTACTTCGTTGTCTCCTCTTTTTCTCCTCTCCTCGGCCTCCCCCTCCTCCTCTTCCTCTTCCTCTTCACCTTCTCCTCTGCCTTCTCTCTCCCTCCCGCAGTGGTGCCCCTCCTTTCCTTCTGATCCCTCATGTACAAACCATCAGGAGCACAGTTGAAGTACAAATCACAGATGGCAGCACTGCCTACAGACCGGCACAAATACACAGCAGGTTTACAAAGTACATATGTGCTTCCCTAATCCCCATGTTCACAACGGAAACATACATTTATAAGTGTGTAGATATATAGTATCTTTATATTTGTTTTATTGTGATATCCTGTCATGCATAATTTTATGCTTCCTTTTCAACAGTAATTTGTGGAAATTTCTCCAAGAGAAATGACATATTTATAATTAACTCTTATAAATGGTGGTTTTTCATTTTTAAGAGATTTTCTACTCTATTCAGTGATTTATTATTATGCAACTTAAATTGTAAAGTTTAGAACTGCTATAAAAACAACACACAAAACATGCTGTATATATCCTCATGTAGTAAGGCTTTAATTTGCAGGCAATAGATTACAAAGAATGTACTTGGGATGAATGGTACGTGCATTTTTACTTCAATAAAAATTGGTAATTGTGTCCCCAAAATTGTAAAATTCAATGTGGAGAAAATACTCTTTTTAAATATTGTAAAGCAGCTGTAAATCTTTTTTTTTTTTTTTTCGGTACTGGGGATCGAACTCAGGACCCTGCGCTTGCTAGGCAGGCGCTTATTCCACTGAGCTGTATCCCCAGCCCACAGCTGTAAATCTTTACTACATTTAAAATCTAATGTCTATGAAGTGATATTTGTGTTTTTTCTGCCATTTTCTCCTCACGGGAGTGGAACATCCCATGTTCACTGGTCATGTGGATGCACTTTTTCTTTCATTGTCTACTTACATTGTCTATCCACTTTGCTATTGGTTTGTATTTTATTCATTAATTTCTTAAAAGCTTTTGCATATTACACATACTAATTGTTTTGTTCCCTAAATTGTAATTCTATTCTCCAAGTACATTATCTATGTACTTACGGGATGAATTATTAACTGTTAAAAACAAACTGAAAATAGCATTGTGTCCTTTTGAGATATCTATCCTGAACTGAAAAAAATTTTCTACCACAGGAATGTAGAAAGTCACGTCACCTTTATTAAGTTGAAGTAAATATGAGGTATGTCTTGCTGTTTTCACACTAAATCTAATTGATCCTCATTTTTGTATATACAGTTAATTATAGGTGCAAATACTTTAGTTCCCTAATGGAGAGCTATCTGTGGCAGACTCATTTTCCTTTCATGAACAATTCTTTCCACAGATTTTCTCTAATTATTTATTTCTAACCCCTGCAAAATAGTATTTTGTTTCCATGCAGCTTGAATGCCTGTAATCTTTGACAGGACTGGAACATAATAAAAAACAGTGCCTATAAATGAAATGAATACATTTATTATCTTAAACTTCTGAACTCACGCTAATAATTCTGTTTGCAGATAATTTTGCTATGAGCAGAGGCACAAGAACACAGAAGCACAGATGGAACACACAAACAATGTGACTGAGTTTGTGCTCTTGGGGCTCACTCAGAGCCTCCAGGCTCAGAAAATACTGTTTGCTGTGTTCTTGCTGATCTACGTGGTGACAAGGCAGGCAATCTGCTCATTGTCCTCACTGTGGTGCTCAGCCCAGCCTTGAATTCTCCGATGTTCATCTTTCTTGGCTACTTACCATTTATGGATGCTATTTATTCCACTACAGTTACCCCAAAGATGATTATAGACTTACTCTATGAAAAGAGAACCATTTCCTTCAAAGCTTGCATGACTTAGCTCTTTGTAGCTCACTTGTTTGGTGGTATTGACGTAATACTCCTGGTTGTCATGGCCTATGACCGCTATGTGGCCATCTACAAACCCCTGCATTACCTGACCATCATGAACCAACAGCGGTGTGCTCTGCTGCTGCTGCTGACCTGGGCTGGGGGTTTTCTACATGCCGCTCCACATGTTCTTTATGTGTTCAACATTCCTTTCTGTGGCCCCAATGTCATCGACCACTTCATCTGTGACATGTACCCCCTAATAAAACTTGCCTGCACTGACACATACAGTGTTAGCCTCACTGTGCTGGCTGATGACGGGGTGATCTCTGTGGCCATCTTTACAATCTTGCTGGTCTCATATGGGGTCATTCTGTGCTCCCTGAAGAACCTGGGTCAGGAAGGGAGGCGCAAGGCCGCATCCGCCTGGGGCTCCCACATCACAATGGTCGTCCTCTTCTTTGTTCCGTGCATTTTTATTTGTGTGAGACCTCCCTCTACCTTACCACATCGATAAATCCTTGACTCTGTTTTACACCGTTATCGCCCCTATGCTGAATCCCCTCATCTATACTCTGAGAAATGCAGAGATGAAAAGTGCCATGAAGAAGTTGTGGACTAGGAAACAAAATTGAGTTGTTTCACTTATGTTCAGTGAAGACTTGGTTCTTCCAGGAAAGTCACGTGTGATTATTTTAGTATGCTGAAATTTCCTTCATGTCTAATTACTGAACAATAGAAAACTTGTATTATGTGAATTCTTTAACAATCCACATATATTTTTAAAATTTATTAGAATTTGTTAGGAAAATATGTGTTGTTTTTTGTTGAAATGTTTCAGTTGAGACTCTCAATTTCTGTGCTATAATTAATCTCATAAACTTAATTTTCTTAATGGAAGGTTACACGGTTGTTATAAAACAAAAGGCACTGTTTTCAGAATGATGTAGGAAAACCAAATTATAAATAGAAGTTAAGTTATAAGAAGTACGGAAACAGATGTTTCCCAAATAAGGAGGACATCAAGACTTGGAGGGACAGACTGGAGGAGATGAAAAAAAGAAGGAAGACATGCTCTCTACATGCCCTGACTCTGCTCACAGGGTGTGAGCACTGTGTCCTGCAATTGTGTACTAACTGAGTTAAAAGAATGGAAAAAGATTTACTAATGTTTGTAATATACTTTGCAAAAATAAAATCCTTTATAAATATACATTTTTTCTCTTTTCAGAATTCCGGAAAAACTGTTAGATCACCTACATATTTGAAATGCCTACCTTATTATTTATTTTGAGATTGTAAATATATGAGTTTGTAGTGTTGCTTAGCATGTTGTGCTTAAAGAGAAATAATACTTTTTTAAAGAGAACATTTAAAATAGAAAAATAGCAACATACCAACAACATAGACCAAAGCAAAAACAATAAAAATGATACAGGGTTTCAGAACAAAATGATAGGAATTAACAGGTCTTGTTATATTACAGCTTATCTTCAATGAATTTGCTCAGATTACCAGATGTAAGAATGCAAGATTGATCAAACCATTGAAGAGAATAAAACTAAAAACAAAAACAAAAAAAAACATTAGCAATTACAGAGTTTCACTAGACAAGATGGTAAGAAATAACCAATGGTTGTTATAATTTTTTAATAGAAAGAGAAAGCTATAAACTTAAACAACAGAACACAGTACTAATGGTGATATTAAAATGACTTATTTTCCTTGGAATTTTACATTTCTTTGCAGTTGTTTTTCCCATAAAATACAAGCCAATAGACATGGACAGATTATTATATTCTGAATTCACATAGATTGCTTAATTTTAAATACTTGGTGAATATTGTGTTTGATATTTTGTCACAAATTTCTAGTTGAATTCCTTATGATCATAAACAGAAGCCATAGGATTTAAATCCTTTGAGATATACACCAATGTGTGTGATGGTGCATGTGCTGTGTACTTTGGTGAATATTTCATGAATACTTGCAGATACATAGGACAGTCCCACACCTGTTTTATCTTTTCCAATTTGTGTTCTAGGAAAAATCCTAACAATTGGACTGTTTTAAACTGTGATACATATTTTCATACAGATGAACTACACTTTATCTGTATTTGAATGAAGCTTTCCATGATTTCTCCTGAAATCAGTTTTCCTCATCTCTGTTTGTGAGTTCAGATGTCAACTGAAAATTGTTAAAGTGCATAATTACTAAATTTGCCTATATTATAGCACATGAGTTTTCAAAATTATTCTTTTTATTAGAACCTCTTATTTGTACAAAATGTTGAGATTCAACATATTGTTTACAAACACGCATAGAACACTCGTATATTTGCACCATATCTACCTCTCCTTCCTTAAACACACAGCCAAGATTTTTAATTAGAGAGATTTTAGATATTTTATTTCTGCTCATCCTGGTTTGTTTCCTTCTGGAGATTTGACCTGAAGTTGTTCAACCATACTATTTCCCCCAGAGGCTATGTTTCTGGAAGTTGTGTTCTGGATTGTTATTCTTCTTCTGGCATCTCTGGAGGTGCACAGTCTTCCCTCTCAGTTAGGACTGAGGTCCCGGTGAGTTTAATTAAGGAATAAGTCACCCTTGGACATGTAGCTAGTGAAGGATTCAACCATAATTGCTGTGATTCCAACACATAGTGTCCACACACTTTTTTCCTTCCCTCAGCCAGTGTTTGGCTAAACAGACATTCACTCAACTGTGTTCTTACACATCAGAACAATAGACTCTAAGTGTGATGAAATAGGGATACAGGTTTTTCTCCATTCTACTCACCCTCGCAAACCCAAATGTAGCATTTGAGGACAGGGTGATAGAGCTGTGCAGAAATCCACATATTTTCAAGGCTATTCCATCATTTCTCTCTTATTTTATAAAACACAATTTTCAACCATGTCTCTCAATAATGCATGATTTATTTTTCCAACAAATTCACCTATTACACATTAGAATACTACTTAACATTTTTTCTTAGGCAAAATATTTCCAAAACTGAACTTTGGGTATTTCTGTTTTGTAATCAAGAATCACATTTCTTTAGTTTATATGAAATTCATAGTTATTTCTATGATTATTTTCACTGGAAACTGAGCTAGTGAATAGGACTCTGTTGATGCACCATGTTGTTTGTTTCTCTTGCCCCATCTCCTCCTCTTTCTTTTCTTCTCCTCTCCCTCCCCTTCACTTCCCCTGCCTAACTTCCTCCTCAAATGGAGGCCCCTTGTGTCCTTTTAATGCTTTGCACTTCAAGCTTGCTCCTTGCAGCACCAACACCACAGGTGTAGACCGTGCTTTAGACAAACATGTGCCCTTCCATATTCCAATGCCATAGACCCACACACAAATATTCACCTTTGCATACATCTGGTCATTTATATTTGTTTTATAATATTATCGTGTTATACATACTTTTAAGCATGTTTCTTTCTTATTGCACTGTAATTGTGGAAATTTCTCCTAAATAATGCTGTACAATCACAGTGTGCACATGTTCTTATGTACTAAGTCTTCAATTTCTTGCCATACATTCCAAAGTGCTTAACTGCTGTGAGGAAAGCTATGTGTATTTTCACTTTCCATAAAGATTGAGAAATTATGTCGCAAAAATTATGAAATTCAAATAGCAGGAAAGTATTCATTTTATCAATCTTTAAAGTTTTATGACATTTAAAATATGATGTTCATGACATGATACCTTTTTATTTGTCTGTTGATGAATTTAGCATTTTTCTGTTTGCTTTTTCATCACTGGTTGTACCTATTAAGTTGCTTATTTATATTCTTTTCCACTTTGCTGTTGCCTTTTGTTTTTTAAATTAACTTCTTAGAGTTTGTTGTCTGTTTCAAGTTCTAACCCTGTTAAGGTTCTCTAAAATGCAAATCATTTCTCTAAATTATTTATGTAATTATTTATGGCACTCTTTTGTATATCATAAAATTATTGGGAAGTTGCCACATGTATTAATTTGAGATTAGTCTTATTAGTTGAAAAGAGTTTTCCATACCTATAAATAGAAAATCATCTCTATTTCACAAACTTGTTGAGTGACCGGTAAAAGTATACATAGTTACAGAAAACAGGGTGATATTTTCAAGGCCACTAATTAAATGGGAACTGATCAAATTGGCAGAATTTATGATCCCAACTTCTTTTTGTCATTTTATGTTTGGTGGCTTTGAACCCCTCTGTTAGCAGGATGAAGATATTTGGGTAATCATATGCCAGAACGTATGGTTTTATTAGATTGTAACCTCATTCATAAAGTCTGTGACAAATCCTATGTGACTCAGCATTAAAGTCAAACATTACCTATGTCTAATATGGTAGAAAGCACATGTTCTTTCTCCCCTGAAAAGGCTGGTATTATAGCAGTATAAGGCCGTGCGAAAATGAGTGTTTTTCATTGCTAAATCATGCTAAGTGAGTAACACTGTATCATTAATTTTATCCTCATAATTATTTCATAGAAACTGATTGTAGCATTTAAACTCTCTCCTGGTTGCCATGGCCTATGATTGCTACATAGCCATCTGCAAACTCCTGTATTATCTAACCATCATGAACCAATAAATGTGTGTTCTACTGATGCTGCTGGCCTAGACTGAATGTTTTGTCTTGTGGAATTTTTCTTTTATCTTGGTTTAGCTAATAACATTTTTTCTACATTTTCCAATTGTCAGTTCTATTTTCCCTGTTTTCTGAATATAGAAAATGTAGGATATTGCTCTTTTTTTTAAAGTAGGACATGAGGAACAGCTAATATTTAATTAATTGATCAATCTTTGCATACCTATATCTGGTAATCTGAGCAACTACTTGAAGATAACAATAAGTAATACAAAAACCACTATTGATTTCCTATCATACTGTTTTGAAATTCTGTATCACTTTTATAGCTTTTGTGTTGTTTTGTTTTTGTTATTTTGCTTTTGTCCTTTTTAAAATAAAAAATATAGTAGGAAATGATTTTCACAATGTGCAGTTCATTGTTTTTTAGCCTGTTCTATGTGTTGTGACAGATGGTGGCTGCAGTCACAAGACCATCACAATACTCAACATTCTAGCTTTTCTTGTCCTCTTCTGCTCATTTTGAGTTGATCCCATTGACAGCTGATTTTGGTCTTGAAACCAACCCTTTATTAGCTTATTTTTTGCCCATATTTTGCTCCATCTGTAACACTGTGTTTTTTCAAAGTATTTGAACTGCAGAATTTCTCAGGTAGTAGGCATTAAAATTAATAATTTAATTATATTAGTAAAATCAAGACATTATTATCAGTCTTGATTTTATTGGCATGTTTAAGAACTCTTTGTGCAACTCAGTGTCACAAAAGTTATCTCTAATGTTGTCCTTTCCACTTTTTATATTTTTAGGGGTCACATTTAGTATTGAGAATTTTGGGTTAACTCATGCTTATGGTAGGAAGTATTGATCAAAGTATATTTTTTAAAATGGTACTAAATTAAATCAGCAGCTTTTTCTGAAGACTACTATTTCTTATTCAATTGCCTCTGCACTTTGGTAAAACATCACTTAGTGTTTGGGTCTAAAGCAGAGCTATCTCTTACAGTTCATATGTATCCATTCTCCAGTATTATACTTTAAGTTATGTAGAGAAATACAGCACTATGAGATATTCAACTCTGAACTTGTCCAAAATCATTTTGCTTTCCTGTATGTTTTTCATATAAATTTTGAAGCAGATTGTGAATTCTCTAAAAAACATCAATGGTTTATTGTTTATGATTTCTTTGAGTATACAGATCAGTGAAATAAAGTTTGATTGCTTAACAATAATGAGTTTTTCTATTCATGGTTCTGGGTTATCTCCTCACACATTTTGATTTCTTCAATTTGTTTTCTCAGTATTTTGTAGTTTCATCAAACCAAAGCACATAGTCAAATAGCACATATATCACTGTAATTTGATGTCTTTAACTCTTTGAGAAAGAAAAGATACTCAAAAGAGGTATGCCTGAGTCCAGTATAAAATGTCTCACTAGTTTTTTTGAGGAAGTACCATATGGATTTCCATAATGGTTATACTTGTTTATATTCTATTCCCCCTTGGAGAAAGAACAGTGTCAGGAATAGATAGATAGGTAGATAGATAGATAGATGGACAGATAGATTTATAAATATATATGTATATGTATATATTATTTCTTCAAATATATATACAGTTCCAAGAAATAAATATGCTACCAAAAACAAACTACCTAAGAAGATTGAATTAGGATGAAATAAAATACCTAAGATGGTCAATAATTCCTAAGATTGAATTAGTAATCAAAAACCTCATCAAAAAAATATTCAACACCAGAGGTGAGAAAATGGGCAATGTTAACACTTGTATATTTTGTTTTTATCCATGCCTATTTTCCTTCTTTAAACCAGTAAGAAAGGACTTTAGTAAGAGAGTTTTATGTATTATAGTTCTCCCCAGACTGGATTTTTTCCCTTTTGGTGATGTGACCTCAAGTTGTTCAATTATGATCATTCCCCCGGAGGGCATGTCTCTGGAAAGCGTGTGCTAGATAGTTTGTATCCTTCTGACATCTCAGTGCATTGTTTACCCTCAGAATTCTGGAGGTCCCACTGAGTTTAATTAAGGAAACTTCTTGCATGGAGATAGAGCAACTGAATGATACCATAGTAGGCACTATGGTTCAAATACAGGTAAAGTGTCCAAAGACATTGCACTTACCTCGGGAGCATTTGTCTGTATTAGTATTCACAGAACAGTTTTCTTAGCATTAGACATGATATACTCAAATCATGTAGAATAGGATTTTGGTTTTTCTCTATTCTCTACTGAGTCCTAAATTCATTGGTGGTGTATGACATCAGGCTGCTATACCTGACTGGATATCCAAACATTCTGAAGGCTAGATCATGGTTTTACCTTTATTTATAAAATTTCAAATATATGTCTCGCCTACTTATGATTGTCTTGCCACAAAATTTATCTTTTTGCATCTAAAAATACTTATTTATATTTGCTTGTTTTGAGGACAAATTTTGCCAGAAATAAACATTTGCATCTCTGTATAATAGATTCAGTTTTCATGAGGTTACAGGACACTGCTCAGATTAGAATAAATATGTTCAACTATTTGAAAAGTAATTTTTCTCTGAATGATGACTCAACCTTCTTGCAAGCATGGACAGAATTGGACAATAGAAACATTCCAAGGTGCAACAGAGATGAAGTGTTATTTTGCTTTTTGTGTACAGTGACCTCAGCGCATGAAGCTGTTATCATTTTAGGACCAAGGACAAGCATAGAATTGTAGAACTTGGAACCAATCACACTGTCCTTGCAGGTAACTCAGGTAGGTTATCTACTTGTATGATTCTAAACTAGACCATTCACTATGTACACTGACAGCATAGGAACTCCTGTTCCTTCAAAAGCTTTATATGATTCTGATAGTTATGTTGTAGGGCCCTTGCATACAAGTGTGTATACTGATTCCAATCTTGAAAACTCCTCTTGCATACTTCAAGATTATAAAAATGTAGTATAAATGTTCCTCTTCTAACAGTAATTTTCTCACTACATGCATTGTAACCATTTGGGAGACTTTTAATGAGCAGGTCTTTATAAATTTCTTGTTGGGGTCACAGATGCTGTCATCTGCATATTGTTTAGAATATTAAAACATAACGTGATTTAGCATCTGTAGAAGTTACAGAGTCTAGAGAATGTAATGTGGTACAAACTTGAATCAGTGAGTTTGGGGTAAATGTGAAAGAATTTTGTTTCAAGTAAGAGGAGAACTCAAATTGACGGGACTTAAGTGAGGAGGTTTGTATAATATGAGCAGAGATTTGTTTTTCGATGCTTGCTCCAAAGAGATGTGGAATCCAAGGATAGAATTTTTTAAACATAAAAGCTCCGTGTAAATATGCTGACAGAATGGTGCAATACAGGAAGGAATATAATGATGAGGAACTGGAGGGCAAGTGTGGAAGAGCAGTGTTCAGATGAAATCAACAGCATGGACAGAGACACGGGCCACAGATAAAAAGAAAGACATTCCCTGTCTGTGAAGAGGAGGCAGGCAGAACGTATGACTCAGAGTGGAGTCGATGTCAGAGAGCTTTAGACAGCAACTGTCACTGCTAGGATGATTTTCAAGGGAATATTGTGCTGGTGAATGTGATCCCACTAGAGATTCCTTTCTGTGTATGTCATCTTCCTGTCCCTGCCCCTCTTCATCTCTGTCACTGCTCTGACCCCTTCTCTTTCCCTCCTCCCTTCCCCTCCACTGTCCTTTCCATCCCTCCTCTGCCTCCTGGCCCTGACCTCCCCTCTGCTACCCTCTGCTACTCTGCCCTCCCCTTCACTGCCCTCCCCTTCAATCTTCTCCCCTCTCATCTCCTCAGTCCCCTTCTCTAAACTGCTTTTGTGTATTTATTTATGGTATCCTTTTGCACATGCTTTAAATATTTTCAATTTTCAAATGTTACAGTCTGAGATTATTATTAGTTGAGAAGTTTCTTTGATCCCAAGAATGCAGAACATGACATTTACTTTGTTTCTGAGAAGGAAAAGTAAAATAAAATTTGCTGCTGTTTTACATTAAATACTTAACCCATCCTTCTTTCTCTTTATGTTGTCAGCTGTATGAGCACTTCCATTAGCTTCCAGACAGAAAGCTGGTTATGGGAGACTCGTTTTTCTTTCACAGGCACATGTCTCTAAACTTCTATTTCATATTATTATTTTATAAGAGCCCTACAGTTAGGCTGCATGCTTCATCAAACTTGAACCCTTATAATCACTGACAATTGAGGGACAGATTATCCACAATGTCAGTCTAAGGAATGAATAAACATCCTAAAATTTCATACACTCACTAGTAATAAACCTGCTTACAGATAATTTTATTCTGAGCTGTGACAGAAAGGCACACAAAAGAACTTATGGAACAAAGGAACAATGTGACCGAGTTTGTGCTCTTGGGGCTCACTCAGAACCTCCAGGCTCAGAAAATACTATTTGCTTTGTTCTTGCTGATCTACGTGGTGACAATGGCAGGCAACCTGCTGATCGTCGTGACTGTGGTGCTCAGCCCGGCCTTGGATGCCCCGATGTTCCTCTTCCTTGGTTATCTATCATTTATGGATGTTACTTATTCTAACACGGCTACCCCAAACTTGTTAATAGACTTACTCCATGTGAAGAAAACCATTTCCTTCCAAGCTTGTATGACTCAGCTTTTTTTAGAGCACTTTTTTGGTGGTGCTGAGATAATACTTCTGGTGGTCATGGCCTATGACCGCTACGTGGCCATCTGCAAACCCCTGCACTCTCCGAACATCATGAACCAACGAGTGTGTGTTCTCTTGTTGGTACTGGCCTGGGTTGGGGGATTTCTGCACGCCGTCCTGCACATCCTTTCTGTCTACAACCTTCCCTTCTGTGGCCCCCATGTCATCGACCACTTCATCTGTGACATGTACCCCTTACTAAAACTCGCCTGCACTGACACCTACGTTATTGGCTTCACAGTGCTGGCCAATGACGGGGTAATTTGTACAGTCATCTTTACACTCTTATTAATCTCCTATGTCATCATTCTGC